>JAXIVD010000501.1:107500-110000 GCA_036785275.1 Cancer borealis | reverse complement strand
GTAAATCAAATAAAAGGCCTAAAATTTTAGAAAAAGTTGAACAATTACTTTTGGTTTGGATAAATGAAAGACAACTATAAGGAGACAGTGTTAGTGAGGCTATAATATGTGAAAAGGCTAGGCACCTGCACAGTGATTTACTAGCTACAACTCCCAGTTCAAGTAATGCTGAACCTGCATTTTTTATTTAGTATTTTTTATTTAAAATAAATTGGAACGGATGAATTGTTTTTACATTAATTTCAATGGTAAAAATTGCTTCCTAATTCGAATGTTATCAATTCGAACAGCCGAAAAGTAACTAATTAAGTTCGAATCAAGAGGTACCACTGTACAATGGACAGAGAGGATCTTATGGGGAAGCTTTGGTTTCAAAGTTCAAAGAAAAAGCAGTGCTTACAGGTACGGCAGCCGTACGAATAAGCCATAGGGGATAACAACGGGGTATGGCTGCCGTATCTGTAAGCACTTATAGACACAGCTTACAGATACGGCAGCCGTATCCTCATAGTGCTCCGTTATAGATACGGCACGTGTTTAACTTTTGGGAAATGTAATATAAAAAGTTTATATAACCAAACCGTACCTAACATAACATAATCAACCTAACATAACTTGAAAGATGGTTTACCAGGTAAATAATAAGGCACAGGCCGTAGGAATAGCGGATTATGTTGATAACTTTCTAAAAGTGTTTTTGAAACTCTTCGTACAATGAAAATGTCGAATTCAATGCGAACACGGTGGATGACGCTGGCACATGCCGTATGAATAGTGGATAATAATGGGTAATTCTTAAGAACAACTCCAAATCGATTGTGAATATTATGTACTTTCGAGAAGCATAGATAGAGTACTTAAGTGTGTGAAGGTTTTGATAATCGCTCTTTGATATTAAGCTCGCAATACAATGTTATGTTATGTTATGTTAGGGGGTCTAGGTTAGGTTTGGTTACGTTGGAATAGTGTCCTGGGGGGTCCAGGGGGGCGCAGCCCCTCCTCTCCCCAACAAGCTTGGGGACATGTCGGGAAAGCGGGGTTTTTGGGTGGGAGAGGCCATAATAGACGAGATACGATAATCCGAAAAAAAGAGTCTAAGGACAAAAGCGGCCATATTTGGGGAAGGTATGCGCCGAAAATCAACAAAATCACATCATAAAAACTTTACCTAACCTAACCTAACATAACCTGACCTGACCTAACCTAGCCGGAGGGGCTGCGCCCCCCCTGAACCCCCGAGGACACTATTCCAACGTAACCAAACCTAACCTAGACCCCCTAACATAACATAACCTAACATTGTATTGTGAGCTTAATATCAACGAGCCATCATTAAAACCTTCACACACTTAAGTACTCTATCTATGCTTCTCGAAAGTACATAATATTCACAATCGATTTGGAGTTGTTGTTCTTAAGATTTTCCTAATAATGGGGTACGGCTGCCGTATCTGTAAGCACTTCGAAAATTAAACAAAAAAACATTGGAGCCGTGTGGGTGAAATAGGGATCGGCATCAATTAAGTTCTCAACATATGTGTTAAAGATAGGAAGTATAATACATTGAGCCAACATTAAGGTCAGCTCAGCGTGGAGAACCATAATATTTACACATGCAAATTCATGACACGAGTACTCCTGCATGAATATAATTCCATATCTTACCAGTTACATGAAAGTTGTCCGCGTGCATATAGTCCAGGGCTGTCAGCTTCCTTTTGAACATTATATCAGCGATGAACTAAATACACTACAAACTTTAATGTTTTTGACAAGCTGTAAGGAGACCTGTCTGCCTCGCCGCACACCCTGGACTCTGGAGTCTTGAACTTGGACTTAGTCTTGGAATTGGGTTAAAATCATCCATTGTAGACTGTCACTGTAACCTTTTGGTCATTATAAGCCCATGCATATATTGATAATACCTAAAATCAGTATAAAAAAAAACTTGATGGGCAATATTCCACAGTGTGAGACTTTATTTTAGTATGATACATGTGTGAGATATCATGTTAATCTTCTATCAAAATATGCACATGCATATTTTGAACACCATGGTGTTCATGGTTTTATTTTGATGTCACAATTAAACTGTATTACAATATAAGGTTCTGGAATAACTTCAAATATTTATAACAAAAAATAAATAAGCCTTTCAATACGTGCAAGAGATAAATACCCTAACTGTTCAATTGAGGATAAATAATGCAAATTATTTCAGCTGTAGCTACTAGCTATACTCCACGGTTTTGATACACCAACTTTGTTATTACTTCTTAATTACGTCTGCATTATGTAATGAAGCATATTGTTTTATTTGTTTGCTGAGTTGATAGGTAATAAAACTTTCTCAGTATAAGTTGTTACAATTAGGGCAACAGATAATCAATGGCCCCGAGTGTCTTCACAAGCATATATATGTCATGTCATTATAGTTGTAAAGTGTCACATTGAAATAGGGGACACCTTTTTATGTATGTCATGAGTATTAAAACATATA
>JAXIVD010000501.1:20000-102500 GCA_036785275.1 Cancer borealis | reverse complement strand
AACACTCATCTTCTTCTATCCAAACACTCCCTCCTTGCTTGTTGAAGGTCTCCCTATCTATCAGGACTCTTTCACACATGTACTACTTATGTGTAGTAGCACATCTTTCACTCTCCTGGATGCATAACCTCTCTGTGACTCAGTGTTTCCTAACACTATCTTGCCATTTCTTTTTGGGGCATATATATATATATATATATATATATATATATATATATATATATATATATATATATATATATATATATATTATATCCACACACATATTATTGATATTCGTTCATTGAATGCATCCTAATATGGAAATAGAACTACACGTGATAGGAGCTTGAAATCGTTTGAAGAAAATGTGAGTTATATTAAAATTGCTGATGACATTCTGCATTTCAGAAAATGGGTGTAGGGTCAGACCAGGGGGCAAACCACAGTGTATTGGAGCCCAGTGTCAGCATCATGGAGGAGACTGGACCCATAGAGACTAATTCCCAAGAGAAGGATATTATCAGTCGCCAGCGCAGGTCTCTTTCTATTGCTGAGCGAGAGATGATCATAAGGTAATGTTCTGCTTGGCTCGCAATTTATTATGTGCTTTTAAAAAATTAAATATTCACAGTCATTCACTTAATAATTATGTTTTTCACCTGCTAATCCATTTTTACCGGTAATTTTAAAAGTGGGTGGTATGTCTACTCCCTATTAAGAATCCTGAAATATAACATTTTTATTAATTTTTATGTAATATTTCTAATTGCTCAAGGGAAACTGACTTATAATTCTTTAAGGAAATACAAAAGAAAGTATTGCATTTCTCCATAGTGTAAAATTATTCTCATATTTCAGCTTCGGACAGTTGTGATTGTTTTTATTATATTATTAGTGACATACACTGACCAGGCTGTTAGGGTTCCATTATTTTTGATGCCACCAAACTAAACAAAAACAGCTAAGTTCTGAAAATTTTGAGATTCCACTAGTGTATCCAGTTGTATTTTTCTTTGATAGCCTCAATTTGTGGAAAGTCCTTACCTTGTCAATCCTGTCCTCACTTCACCCCTAGTCTGTTCTTCAATGAGAACCGCACCATCCGAGAAGTGGCTGACTTCATGCACCTTGCCAAGTCCACTGTGTCTTCTGTGGTTCAAGTATTCAAAAAAGAACACCGCATCCAGCGAAAGACTTCCACGGGACGCAAGAAGAAGCTATCTGATGACCATGAACAAATGATTATGGACATACTCTCACAGAAGGAAGACATCACTATAGAGGAAACAAGAAATAGGTTTCTGTCCCTCAACCCAGAGGTTCCCAACATAAGCAAGAGCACTATATATAGAATCATGGAGAACTGCCAGTCTAAGTTGGTCAGTGTACACATGTATTTTGCATTTAGCAATAGGTTTTTTATACTTAGTAGTTTTAATTGATATTTTCTTTTTGTTGAGTTTTAGAAGAGAACAAAGTAATGAAGTGTACATGGATGGTAGATGGTAGGAGGATGAATGTAGTGTTGAATGGTGAACGTGTTGGTGTGGATGGAGGAATAGCTGTGGAGGTCAAGGTCAGAATGAATGAAGTAAGCAAGATTTGATGGGGAGGAATGAGTAGAATGTTTTAGTGTAGATCATTTGGAATTAGTGCAAAAAGAAGATTGTATGAGAATGAAACATGGAATATGGGAGTTACAGAGATGAAAATATTGAATAATTGCTATGAGGTGTTTGAAGAGTGCTTTGTGTACAGGAACATGTCAAGAGAGAAATGAGGAAGTGATAGAACTGTGTTGTGAGACCAGGGAGTGTTGCGATGGTTTGGGCACGTGGCAAGAATGGATGTTAACGATTGGTATAAAAGATGAATATGTCTGATGTGAGGTGTGTGAGGTTGAGAGGGAGATAATGAATGGAGAGTGTGAACCAATGATAGGTCAATGATAAACATGGGCCCAGGACTTGACATAGGATGCTTAGGCACAAAATCACTGTAGAGCAGTTAATAACAACTAAGGTTAGGGATGAAGTACATTACACAACCACAACCCAGCTGTGACCTGATTCTACTCCTCCGCAGCGAGCCAGGTCAGACATGGAGGTGTTTGTGGGTGCCTTTGTGCACTCGACGGATGATGCCCCGATGGTGGTGCTGCCGGGGATGGTGATGGGCGTCCTCAACACCAAGGTGATTACATCCTCAGACAGTACATGAATTGCATGCTGTTGACTACTGTGCACCCATTGGAATACATCATATAGGTTATGTTCTCTTGAACTCATATTAAATTGAATATAGATATATATGTATGTAATAGTAATAATGTAAAATATAAAACTTAAATATTACAGATTGAATTCATGGAGAGCCTGGAGGAGTTAGACCACTTGAAGGCAGAGTATGGCTTCACTGACTCTAACATCCACTACATGACCCCGGGGTAAATAGGGTTCAACTCCTATTCCTATACTATCTCTCTCAATTATATATTTATATAATATACATACTCTGATCTTTGATGCATGTGGTACTCATGACACACACTAGTGTACTGCAACAATACTATGCAGAAAGGACTCATTTGAAAAAGGTATATTAACATATTTCTTTCTTCACTCTAGCCAATTCATGATGCCAGGAATGATTGACACCCACATCCACGCATCACAGTTTCCCAACAATGGAGTTGCAATGGATCTCCCACTGCTGGAATGGCTTCAGACTTACACCTTCCCCACTGAAGCCAACTTCTCGGACACCTTGTTTGCCCGTGAAGTATACAGCAAAGTGGTGGTGAGTGCTGGTGTGGTTTTTGTGACTGAGTATGGTTGGAAGGTTTAAAGAATTGTGTGGGTGAAATGTAAGATTGGAATAGTTGTTTGTATATGCATTCATGAATATTAAAGGAGGGAAAGGGAAAAATTAAATGAGGAAATTTTGGAATGGGTTAAATGAATACATAAAAAACTGCTTTAGAACTGGATAACTCCCTCCTCTGTGTCTTGTCTTTTCATCAGAGAAAATACAGTCCAGTCTTCTCACAAAATAATAAAAGATATATATCATCCATATTACAGGAGAGATTGTTAAGGAATGGCACCACCACTGCTGCTTACTTTGGTACCATTCACCTTGAGGGCTCCAAGATCCTAGCTGACGTGGTGCATGACAAGGGCCAGCGTGCACTAATAGGGAAGGTCAACATGATGAGAAACTGTCCTGAATACTACCGGGAGATGAGTGTTCAGGATTCCATCAGGGACACCGAGGAGTTCATCAGATATGTACGAGGCATACAGGTGAGTACAGGGGAAGGGATAGAATTATAGGGAGTAAATGGTGGATTTTTCATGACTGTATTTTGAGTTTATCGTATTCCAGATCCTCAGTGTTTTGTTGTTTCTTTGCAGTCTCCACTTGTTCAGCCCATTGTGACACCTCGCTTTGCCCCAACATGTCCAGAAGACCAACTTGCATCTCTGGGGCAACTGGCTAGTAAATATGGGTGTCACATCCAGAGCCACCTGGGGGAGACCCAACCCGAGTGTAACTGGGTGAAGGAACTGTTCCCTTGGGCCAAGTCATACACTGATGTTTATGACAGCATGAGGCTCCTCAGTGAGAAAGTGAGCAAATTCATATCCTGTTGTTATGTGATTATTTGTGTTAAGTCATAGCTGTGATTTTTTGTTTAGATATTTTGGTCTATTTACAGGTGAATCTTAATTCATAAATCAGTTACATTCATTAAGAATTTCGTAAATTAAAAAAAAATTGTATTTTGGGATATTTTCTCCATTGACTTGCATTATATTAGGCGATATACATCCCTGCAAACATAAATCATGTCACAAAACTCTTGAAAGGTATTGTACATAACGCATTTGTGACATTTTGTTACACAACTATGCAAAAATATTTAAAAGAGATCAATCGATATTACATTAAATCAAATTGTTAAGGGATCAACGAACTGATAAAATTTCTCATTTGTTAATGGAAATTTTTGACTTATAGATTAGGACAAAGAAAATATTGATATATTCATAGCTTCATAAGTTTGTTAATTGAATGTTTGTAAATTGTAGTTAGCCTATATTTATTTATTTTCAGATCAGCCTATGAATGTTCTTTAATTTGTGTGTTGTGTGTTTGCAGTCAGTGATGGCTCACTGCATATGGTTGGGAGATGAAGAGATCTACACTCTAAGGGAGAGAGGTGTTGGCATCGCCCACTGCCCTAACTCCAATATTTCCATCCGTTCTGGTCTTTGTGATATCCGGCGGCTTCTTAACCATGGCCTCAAAGTTGGTCTTGGTACAGGTGAGTGGGAAATATGATGTGGCTACATTCATTACATTGCTCTTCACCTCATACTAAAAAGTAGAAAAAAAAATCAGGTAAAGTTTCATAATATTAATAAATTCCTTTTTGCAATTCTTTTTGTCACCTTTAATTTTTAACCTGCTTTTCTTTTTATTATTAGAAGTATTCTATCTCTTTTCTCAAGGTTGTTCATCAATTTTTGTATTGAAATTAAGTCTCCTCCTTGTCTTCTTTCTTTTAGTGTTGTCAGTTGCATTTCTTTAAATCTTTCCTCTACTCCATTCTACTAAATAGACAAATTTATCATGTTCAAATTTACACAAAATGAGGATATATTGTTCTTTAAGAGTGCATGCATATTCATAACACTTATGTGTAAACTTGTTCCCTAGATTGCTCTGGGGGTTACAGTTCCTCTATGCTGGATGCCATCAGACAGTCCCTGCAGGTGTCCAACGTGCTGGCTCTTGACCGTGACCAGGACTACCAGCGGCTCTCATACAAGGAGGCCTTCCGCATGGCTACTCTGGGAGGGGCAAAAGGTGAGGAACAGTTAACATTATAGGATGTGTAGAAGGAGATAGCATTAAGTGGAAAAAGTCTGTGAAGAGCTATGATTTATAAGCTATTGAAAATACAGCAACTACTTCCTTCTGTCTTTTACTGTATTTGTACTATTTTGTATTTCTTGTACTTATTGCTCTCCTTTCTACTTAACCTATTCACGAAATAAATTTATTCCATTTCATAAAAAGGACTTTATATTAAAAAATTATGAAGGAAACTGTAAAAATTGGTATTTATTAGTCAATATTAGTGGTTTTGGAAGACTCTCCTCTGTATTCTCTCCTACAAAAAGACAAGGTGCAGAGAGGAAAGGGAGAGTACAGTCTCCCTGAACCCTAAATGCCTTACCTTGGCTACTCCATTTTAATGCAGGTATCAGCCAGGTATATAGATTGATAGATATTTGAAGTAGGTCTGTGATTGTTTTTCACTTTGGAAGAACTGTCACTCCAAGCCAGAACCAGAGGTGCATCCCTAATGCATACCTGTCTTACATCCTGTGCAGTAATCAACATGGAAGATCGCATTGGCAACTTTGAAATTGACAAGGAGTTTGATGCTCTACTGATTGATGTGACGGCTCCTGGCTCAGCTGTGGATGTTTTCAGCAAGGTGAGTAGCTTTTCATTGTTTATATTGTTGACAGACAAGGAAGGTGAAACAGTGAAGTTGAACAATGGTTATTTCCACTTTTTATTTGGTAAGCAAGGGTGAAATAGGGTTTAATATTATAGTAATAAAAAACGGAGACCAAAGTTTTGAATCTGGTGGAACTTTTGAAACCTGACAATGCGGTGTTGTTACAAGAGGATAAAAAGTGGTTCTTTGTCCCGGGTTTGAATCCCCGATATCTGCTGACCACTTTTCAATATTTGATATACTGCCGAGTGGCCAAAGACTACCCAAATGGCTGCCATATTGTCCTCAAATGGGACTTATAATGTTAATATTCATCTGAGGCTGTAGCAGTAATAAGCCTCACAAGTTCTCAATATATTCAAGAGAGGACATAAACATTCGAGGCGTCACTATAAAAATTCTAAAATCTACACCAAATAACAGGCGAGGCAAGTCCATCTGTGCCTCCATAAGCCTACTGGCGCCAACGGTTAATGATATAGAAAAAAACAAAAAAAAAGTTTTAAACGCAAAGAGGGAGAATATCAGTGAAATGTATGAGATCAGTCATTCATGAAGTATTGTCACTATTTGATTATAGAATTTAACAGTTGCTCATTTAAAAAAAAATTTGCTTGCATGTAATACATATTTGTCTGCATCTCACTCAATTGTTACAGGATGCCATAGATGACAAGATTCAAAAGTTCCTATACACTGGTGATGATCGCAACATTGCCCGGGTGTACGTGGCTGGCCACCGCATCCTAGACCTGCACAACAGGAATCTGCACTAGTAGCCAGTGTCCAGCCAAGGCAGTGTCTGGTACACAAGGTGGTGGAAACGCTCACAGGTGCCATATATGTTAAGTAGCATTGTGGTGTGGCAGCTGTAGGAGGAATAAAGCATAGGTACTACAGCAGCTACCAAAATATACACAAGCTATGCTATACAGTATTTTTGCATTTTAGATATATAAATTAACTTTTATAGTACACCAGTCATTTGCCTTTCCTTTTGTGTGTGTGTGTGTGTGTATGTATGTATGTGTGTGTGTGTGTGTGTGTGTGTATATATATATATATATATATATATATATATATATATATATATATATATATATATATATATATATATATATATATATATATTATGTATATATCTATGTATTTATATATATGTACATATATATATATATATATATATATATATATATATATATATATATATATATATATATATATACATATATGTATATATATATATATATATATATATATATATATATATATATATATATATATATATATATGTATATATATATATATATATATATATATATATATATATATATATATATATATATATATATATATATATACATATATATATATATATATATATATATATATATATATATATATATATATATATATATATATATATATATATATATATGTATATATAAAGGAGAAATATTTAATACATATCCTACCATAAGGCCAGTCCAAATAACTGTTGTTTGAGCATTCTCATGGAATTATGGAATTATTTTTGTGAACATGAATCTGTATCAACAAAGAAGTGCAAAGAAAAAAGAAAAAAATAATTAGCACTTAAGTGAAAACTAGAATGAAACTCTTGGTGGACGAACTGCTGGCTATGATAATTTCAGAAGAAAATGGATACTTCCATATTAAGAATGTTGCTATATTTAAAAGTGCAGAATTCTATTGATCAATTACAAGAGTTACAAGAATAGTTGCTGATTTGGCTGGAATTGCCATTGCTACTGCCCAGTCATTTTGTGTTACTGGATGACTAACATATGCATATACATACAAACAGTTCAGCAGCATAGCCAAGGCTAGTAACTCAACCTCGCATGATTCAGTGTTGTCCTTGGGAACTCCAACATTTCTGGATCTTTACATTACTCCACGACACTTGTACTCGGTTTCAGTGTCTAATAGTTATACAATGCTTGTCATACACATTGTCGCCAAAGACCACGTTATCCATTTGAAGGTTCAAAACGCACGCGCTTTCTTTGGCGGGCATCAGGTGCTTTGAATTAAATTATTACACACCTGGCATCTCAGCCTGGATGTCATGCAACTTCCAAAGGCGGGAAGAAGTTATAGGCGCCTGTCAATCAGTCTGACTGGCAGGTGCTTTGTTGCTGTCCTCCCACACCACCCTGACAGACTGGCTTGCAGTTAGTCTGCTGTTTAGCTGTTTTACTGGACAATGATGCGCTACCAGATCTTGTCTTGTGATGACATCACAGCCATCTCAGCTCTCCACAAGGCTGGACACTCCACACGGGCTATCTTTGACCAGACAGGTGTCAGCTGGCAATGATCCGTGAAGTGTATGGCTGAACTCGGCGGCAACAAAATACCCGCTTAGAAGAAACCACCAGGAAACACCCACAAAACTTCCCTGCGAACCCTGAGAGTGGTACACCTTGAAGTGGAACGCAATCCACGAGTATTGGCCGGAAAAATCAGGGAAGACAACTTGGGATTGCTGAGTAATGTGTCTTTGAGGACATTATCGCGTCACATCCACAACACGGCGTGGGAGAGTTGTGCGACAATGTTTATGACTAGCACTGTATTCTTGCAAATCAAATTTATACCATTTTTATGATAAAAGTAACCAATTTTATGTTTGTTAGTAATGCAAAGCAATTTTTGACAATTCATTTATGAAATTTTTATGTATTTAATTTTCCAAAATGAAGATTTCAGATATTTTTGCTATGTTGCTTAATGTAGCAAATAGCCACAATTTGTTGTTACTAATCACATGAAATATGCAACTCTTGAGTGACCTGAGGTGCTTCAGTCAGTGAGGCACATGGCTTGCTTCCTCCAGCTCCTGCAGCAGTATGGCAGTGAGCAGTATGGCTTCCATTGTTATGCAGAATTACTTTTGTACAGTTGCTGTGAAGCATGCTTCCTTCAGTGTTAGTCCAGGTGATGGCCTTCAAAGGGAAGTTTTCTTCCTGACAAACAGTAATAGGTAAAGTTTGTGCTAGCCTTCAGTATTAGCAGGAATTATTTGTTAATAAGTATCATGTAGTTTTCAAAATTTATTTTTTTACATAGTTTTGTTTTTAGCTGATGATGCTGATGTTGGTCAGCTTACTGGTTGTGATGAGTCTAGGCAACTGGTGGACTGACTGTGTTTCTGTTCTAAGATAAGTGAGTTGGTCCATTAGTCAGCAACACAGAACCGTCTTACTAACTTATTGTTTTAAATTATGTTACACTAAAGCAGATCAGACTGTCTCAGTCACCACTTGTATATATATTTTTTACAATACCATATAAATACTCTTAAAACATTCCCGCTTGTACAGTAATTTAGGAGAAATATTGGTGGCTGAGGTGAGGATTGGTGTGAACCTGTGAAAGTAAGGCAATCAATGCATTCATTGAGACTTACCCATCAAAGAACTAAACTGTGCAATCAGCAGTAATAAAGGGCTTGTAGGTTGTGTTCAGTCATATAACATGCATCCATAAAATACAAAGTTCCTTCCACACCTCCTACATACAATTATGTACAATATTTGTACACAATTGTATGATGTCTCGAGCACGAAAGTGTCATATTATGCTGCATAAGAAAAGTAAACAATTGACCCTGGATATTATTTCATTATATCTGTACCTAAGAACATAAGAAATGAGGAGACTGCAAGAGGCCAGTTGATGACCTACACGAGGCAGCTCCTTGTCCCCAACCCTTGGAATAATCCAATACTTAGCCATTCCACCTGTCATCCCTATCCATACTCTGATCCAACTGTCTTTTAAAGCTACCTATTGACTCAGCACTTACTACGTGTCTACTCAGCCTATTCCAATCGTTCACCACTCTGTTAGTGAACCAATATCTACCTAGGTCTGTCCTGAATCTAAGTTTTTCTAGCTTGTACCCATTTCCACATATTTTATGTGTCTCCTCCATGCTTGCACAGTACAAAGATGCTTTAATTCTCTTGCATAATAACTGTATCCAATCAATCTGACCAACACGTTTCTCATACTCTGCATCAGAATATGGACATGCAAAAGTTGATTCCCTCAATCTTTTCTCTCTAAAACCACCACCTTATTTGTGTTACCATTTACATCAGTTTCTGCCTCTTTCACACAGTGCTTAACTCAATTGTTATTTACTGTATTAGAAATTTCTTGACATGATCCACAAACAGGAATGTAGTCAATATCCATATAACACTCAGCATATTTCCACTTCAGCATTATACCTTTAGTTTCATTTCCATACAATTCCATCTACAAGTAAAGTGAGAAGCCAGAGTGGCAAACATACTTGAAATTTTATCTCACTCTAATAGTACTACAGGTATTCAAGACAATGAAACTCAAGTCTTCTGCAAAAATTCAGCATGATTATTATAATCAATATATAAATGTACTTATAACCATAAGTTAACATTTTACAAATAATAATAGTTATTTTGGAGGTTACATTAAAAACACCTTCAGTAATGAAAATGAATCATTACAAATATATATATATATATATATATATATATATATATATATATATATATATATATATATATATATATATATATATATATATATATATATATATATATATATATAATATATATATATGTATATATATATATATATATATATATATATGTATATATATATATATATATATATATATATATATATATATATATATATATATATATATATATATATATATATATATATATATTCTCTCCAATGTAAAGACAAGGCACAGTGGGAAGGGAGAGTAATGTCTCCCCGAATCCTTATCGCCTCATCTTGCTTAACCCCTTTTACTACGTAATTTGAATTTTGTGTAATTCAAATAACAAAAATAAAAATATCTATCTATATATCCAGGCTGTTATCTAAAGGGGATAGCCTAGACAAGGCACGCATAAACACACATATATACACCCCTCATAATTAGACCCTAGGCCCCCATAGAAAAGTACACCTCATCCAAACAGTGTGTGTCAGGTCAGTCACACAAATGAGGGTGGGGCTCGTATCCACAAGAGTACAAAGGTTTACTCCTGCTGCTTTACATTTAGCTCATGCCCTCTCCCTCCCCGCACCTGGTATGATCCAAGGATCACACCAATTGCACAATAACCTCCCCCAAGGGGATTCAAGGCCATGTTATTAATCATGCATTCACCACTGCTCTTCATTCATAATAATAATAATGATGTACTGTGTCAAGTCCAGACATCCTGTAGATACCTCCTGTCTATCTGCATTTTGGCCAACATCTTTCTAGCATCAGACTCGGATAGTTCATTGTGTTTACGAAGCACAGACACAAAAGACTCAAACACATCCTTGGCCATATTGTGTGCATCACCACACACATACACTGCAGCCTTGTCTAATAAGGGGGCTAATGATGCCCCATACTTAATTAAGTTATCTTGAACATATTTGGGACCATCAGTTTCTCTGGAGTAGCTCACTACCAAATGATTTAACACACCATCTTCCTCAAATTTCTTCAGTTCCTCTTGGTAGAGATAGTCTTTGTCCTTGTGGCGGCATCCATAAAAGAGCCACCATTCCCCTGTTCCCATCCCAACCTTCTGCCGGTGTCTTAGGAACCCTAGGAATGGAGCAACTCCTGTTCCTGGACCCACCATCACAACTGGGGTGGAGGTGTCCACAGGTGGCCTGAAGCTTTGGTTGCTTCTGAGGTAGATATTTATAAATATGTCTTCATGGCTAGTAAGGGTGAGGCTATTCAAAGCTTGCTCTACATCCTTGGCATCAAGAGCACTTGTAAGGGTTGGTTTATCATATTCATAGTTATTTGAGGCCAGTGAAGCTAGCCAGCCAGTACACACCCCTTGCCTGGAAAAGGTTATACCATTTCCTTGAGGAATCTCTATCACATTAAAAACAAAAGTAAGATGGTTTGGTGTGGCCAGTGGAGATGATGCAGCAGAGTATGGGCGAGGCAGGAGACGGGGTAGATGTTCCAACAGGGTGGTGACAGGGGGACGGCATGACCTAAACAACAACAGCAGGTCTAGAGTGGACAAACGAGCCTCTCTCACATGACGGGTGTATTCCCCAGCACCCTGCTTGCTTACCAATTCCAGCAATCTCCTTTGCTCACAAGACCTAGAAGTGTATTCTGCCAACATACGTAAGAGGGGCTTCTTAGGTACAGCTCTAATATCTACACAACATTCCAGCAGATGTCTAAGAGAACTCTTACTAGGAAAGAATCTAGGTACTGCAGCTGCTTTCTTTTTAGTGCCTGAAATTATGGACAGCTCACAGACTTTGTCAGCAATTTGTTTCAGTCCCAGCAGCCCTAACAGAAGTTCCACCTCCTCTTGTGGATTCTTTACAAGGATTCCAATTGAATCTCCAGGATGATAATCAAATCCTTCCACAGGCAATTCTACTGTAAATTCTAAGGTAGTCTTGACAGCAGTAGGATGTGTTAACTGTCTAATTTTCGTGACACGAGTCTTCAGCACCTGTGAGGCAGCTGAAGGTAATGTGGCTGAACTTGCAGTGGTTGGAGTATCACAGTCCTCTGTGAGGGTCAGAGTGAGGTATGGTGCAGGTAGAACGGGGAGGGAGAGTGGATCATTCTCAGAAAAAGCACAACACCAGAGAGGCAGACGTTCCACTTCATATTGTGGCAACATGTCAATACTGTAGTGAGAAATGATCTCGGACACCACATCCTTGTTCTCAGAAGTGATGGCCATTTCAAAATCTCTGTTATTCTCATTAAGAGAACCTTTATATTCCTGATTACTATTAGGTTTCTCATTGTTACAAGTAGTCCTCGATACACTCTCTGAACTGTCCGCTCCATCTGGCTTATCCTTTGTGCCTGGTGTGTCCAAGTGAGGGCTGCTGCCTGTATTGTGTGCCGGTGTGGAGGCTTGCATGGAGGGGCTGGAAAGATGGGTCCTGACAGCAGCCTGAAGGTCCTGACACCAAGGCTCCACCACTAATTCAAGGTCTGTGCCGTCATCTGCCCATCCACACTCATAAAACCTGTCATAACAAAATGAGACTTTAGCATCAATTCATATTTCTGACAATATAATTCTCCCTACAACTATAAAATTAATTAATTATATTTGGAACATCATCTTTTAAACTAAAAAAAACAAACTCATATGCACATGCATTGAAACCTTGATGAATATAATCTTAATCTTATGAATTAGTATTTTGTACAAGCATTTTACTTTGGAACTACATGTATAAGGATGAAAGAAAACAATATTGTGCAAACATCATAAGCTCTAAATGACACTCAAATTGGAATATTATCAGAATTGGATTTTTTTTTCCAACTCGTAGTTGATGTATAATTTATACTCAGTCAATTTGGACAAAATTTTGTTTATTATTAATTTTTAACCGTCTTTACACTCCATAACTTATATCTTCATTTTGTCATTAACTTATTCAGGAACATTTCTTTGAAAGATCCTTATTTATCACTTTTATTACTAGCATTTATAATATTTTGTTTAAAATTTCAAAGAAAAAAGAATATTTGGAATCAGGAATGAATTTTTTTTTTTCATGAGTTACCCAATCAATCACCTAACATAATTTTTCAGCTCCCTAACCCTAAATCAAATGGTCATTATTTGTTGGAAGTAGCACATGAAAGTGGAACATACCTTTGAGCACCCAAAGACTTCAGCTGCTCGTCCACAATCTTCCCAAAATTACAGAAGTTAGTGTAGTTCGTGTCACCGAGGCCCAGCACAGTGTAAGAGAGGTGGGCGAGGGGGACACCAGACCACTTCCTCAGCTGCTTCCACAGTTTGCGGGCTGAGTCTGGAGGGTCACCATCACCTGCAGAAAAAACAATAATAATATTCTGGGGTGATATGGAGATAACATTAGCGCGTTCTTCCGAGGTTAATACTTACATGTCAGATATAATTAGGGTTGCAGGATATCATGCAATATATATCAACTTCCGGAAACTTGTTAAAACAAAAAAATAAAAAGAAAGGTAAAAAATTAGTAGGCTAACCTTATCTCCATATTCTGACCTCACCTCGACCCTCACATCCTCGGCTCATGTTACAGTGTGAGTGTAACTTATTACTGCTGCGTATTACAGCATTCATTATGGTGCTTTGGGTTTCTAACATCGTATATTTAGTTGTTATATATGTCAATACCATCGCAACTTTTAATATTTTAACATAATCTAACCGCGTACGTGGCAGTTAGGTTAGGTAAAAAAAATTTTTTATGACGTGAGTAAAAATAATTACATGATATTAGCAACCCAAAACACTCATTATAATAGATGTAACAAGGAACAGTAATAAAATAGAATAAAATTTTTCGTGTACTACAAGTTGTACTCACCTGTAGTGGATGCGACAAGCACCAAGCAGGACGCCTTGAGCAGGACAGCAGCAGAGTCCCCTTGGCTGCAGCACCTCAACTCAACACTCGTGCCTGCCTCCCTCAGCTGGTCACACAGGTTCTCGGCGATGGCCTGGGCGTTGCCAGTCTGCGAGGCGTACAACACCAATACCGAGGAGACACCACGACCCTCCACTACCATCTCGCCATGCCACACACACGTGAATGGCACTTTTCTACATCAGCTGGAGATATTTTACTTCCTTACCTAATGAATGTGTTGCATAATAAGGTATGTGGAAAGATAAGGAGCGGACTTAACCAATGAACGGATAGACTTGTTATATCTTCACGTTGATGACATATAACGTTATTATTTGGCGGTCTTGCATCATGCACATAATAATAAACTTTTACCTATTTCATTGTGCAATAACTATTACGAGTATTGTGAATAATTAACTATCTCTGTCCCTGCCACCCCTATCCACCCCCTCGCCAAAAAAAAAATATATATATGATAAAGAAAATATACCCATGTCAGCCTTATTATATTAGTGTGTTTGTCTTGGGGATATTAAAATATGGGTATTAAAAATTACATGTGGTAACTGTTGCATTATATATTATTATTACTTCTTAATTTGATTTTCATCAGTGCCCTGATCGAATGACCGCAACTCGGCCACTGTATCCGAGACTAGCTTACTTGATATTGTTAATTGAAATAAAGTACTGTCCTAATAGATGAAAAAAATATATATATAATCGGGAATAACCATCAGGCGCAGTATTGCAAGTAATAATTCAACAGTGGGAGAGAGACAGTGTTGCCAATTGACATCTGATTACAAGAACAGCTGACTTAATCAATTCAAAATATTATCTCTACCACTTATCTTTGTCTTCCCATTTCTTCCATCTTCAATAAACATGGTAATTTGTCTTGCATGACGACAAGGTTAATGATATCCCTTTGACATTCTTATGCTTACTGTTAGCAATGATAGCCATTTCTTGAACAATCTTCTGATACATTACTATACATACAGGAACAGGAGTTATAGTCAGCTTTATTTTCTGTTGATTGACAACATAAATACTAAGAGAACTAGTACTGTAGCATTAAAAAGTTTGAGATGACGGATCAGCAGGAAAAAAATATACGACCGAAGTGCGCGAGTACATCAAGACACTCTTAATGTTTGAAGACATTTTTCATAGTTATGAGAAAAAAGTAATTAACGTGGATAAAAATATAAATCCTACAAATATATCTTTTAGGGTGATGAATACAGCATAAGAAAACTAAATAACTGATCATACACAGTACAGCAGAACCTTATGTTCACTTTATGCGGAGAAATAATTTTAAAACAAACAAATTTTCTGTCATAAATTAGTATTATAAGATATTATTATGATTTTTCATTATTCATATTGATACATATATACATTTGAAGTAATTTGACATTTGATGAATAGTTTTGAGTGGATGGTGTGAGTGTGGAGCTGCTGGGTGCCGCCAGGACAACATGAAGTTTGAGGACTGCACTTGCTCTAACGATAAAAAGTCCTGTTTACTGTAACTTGGGAATGTATTCTACCGTGCAGGTTGTCCTTTTATGTGACCTGAGTAACTTTGTGAGTTTGTGTTCCAGTGAGAGTGAGATAGAACACCATATTGCTAAAATAAAGTTGGGAAGCTTGAAGTTGTTGCTAAATTTTGGCGCGAAAACAGAGCGAGGAATTGAAGGTGTTCGGTGGTCATGGAAATATTATGATTCCCGCATCTACAGGCCAGACACCAGCAGAAAACAGTTTTTGGACTTAGGAAGGAAAGTGTTTGGTGAGTTTGAAAGCGAACTCGCCGATAAATATTGTAAGGCTTTCGACAACCAAGAAGAGGAAGATGAACTTTCCTCAGAGGGTCGGCGGCCCCACAGCTTTGTTTTGAAGAAGGCCCTGCAGGAGGTGTTGATTGACTATAACTGGGACGGCCCGGACATTAGTTCACCGGTGAAGACAACCCGAAGAAAGCATAATGGAAACCTTGGGACTGTGCCACCTCATAGCAGTGGAACTCACAATGCCGTCGTGGTTGTGGCTAACGTGTCAAAGGGCCCAGAGACCACCTCCGAGGGACCCCAAGAAGACTTCTTGGCCAACGTACTTGACGGTGCAATGGTCAAAGCTTTCCAGGAAGATAAGAAAATAGCACTGAGCTTTGTGGAGTTATGGGAGACTACAAATTGCCTGCAGCCCTCTAGACTCAATGCAGATCTTGCTAAGCTGAATGGCAGCCTTCATAACATTACGGATTTTATCCAAACACAGCCAAAGCAGGTGGCCAAAACCCAGGGGTTATCCACCTCAGTATCAGAGGATAGCAAGAATGGAGTTGCAGTGATCAGTCAACAAGTGCAGCTGCCTTGGCGGTGTGCACGTACAAGCCGCCCTAGGAAACCTCAACGTGGCCCAAACTTGGTATGGGAAGATGCTGCTGGAATATCGCATCTGAGCATCCAGCTGCAGGTGTTAGCTGTTTACGGCAGGTAAAGCATTGGTGTTGTGAGGTGGCAGCTAATTTCAGCTCCCAGATGTATTATACATAGGATAGGACTGCCAAGTATTAATGGGAACAATATTAATTTCCTGTTATTTGACCAGTGATGAGCACTGTTCCCGAACATGGGAATTCAACTTAACATTCCATTCCTATCCAAAAAGTGGTGGTAGAGGCTACACTCCTCTCCCCAAGAATGGGAGCAGATTTCACTCCTTTATTTTTGTTTAGTATTGTTTTCACAAGTTATAATTATAAAAGCTTATAATTTAACCATATTATCTTTAACTATAAATAGTCAGTCATTTTTTTTCGCAATTAGATGATTATTTACTGTTTTTTCTTATATTTGTAATGTTTATCCTACTGACAGATAATGCTGCACATATCAAACAATGTAATGAAGGAAACAACACCTGCAGACTCCTCCTGCAAATACTTTATCATAGTGACCATCTCTATAGGTATTGTTAGGCTGATTGAGGAAATCTGTTGGATTAGATTCCTGTTGAGATACTGTTGTTTGTTTATTCTGTAAACCTCTTCTTTATCAGGGTTTCATGCACATTTAGGAAAATAACTCGAAGGTGATTGTGATAAGCTAATTATTTCATAGCTGTGGAAGCTTTTGTTACTTAAATCAAGTAAGTAAGCAAGTACCTTACTCACTTCGGCAGCTGTTCCCGGGCGTGGGGCAGTGCTGCAGTGATGGGAGCTGTACACACCAACCAAGTAGCTCTGTTGGCACTAGCCCAGGAGACAGCCAGCCTTTACACATGTGTAGCACCTTGTGACACCTTTGGGGCCCTTGTAACGGTCCTTGCCACACACCAACTTTCGCTGGTCAGTATCTCAGCTCTGTTCCTTTTCTGAAAAAAAATCTGTAATGGGTGTATGGTAAATCTTAAACATATGAAATTGTGGTGCAGCCTTAGAGACCAGTGAGTGCATTGTTGCAGGTGCTGAGGCTAAGTGGTGGCAGCCTGGCCTTGCTCAGTCCTTGGGGAGAAGGGGCAGGGTGTCTCGCCCTTGTGTCTGCATCAGGTTTGGCTGCCCTTGCCCCTGATATGCCTGACTGCCCTCCCAGCACTCTTCAGTTTGTTTCAGCAGCTGTTAGAAGATGTCTCAAGGTAGGTTGGAAGACCATAATTGTTGTTACCATCAAGCTTGATACTTTACCACCTTACTGTCAATCTATACAGTATACAGTAGTACACTGCTACATATCACAAACCATAATGTACATATTTAAGTTCTAGGCTAAGCTATGTAATAGGTAGTTATTGTGTTACAATGTACACCTTGTTCATCAGGATGCTGGTGCCCATATTGAGGAGGAGGCAGCCCCCAGCAACAGGTGGTTCTCAGCCAGCATGACACAGCGATGGTTCATACCAGTCTCCTATCCAACCATACCTACCCTGTGTGGTAAGAAGAGGTGAGTTACATAAATGTAACCTTGATATATTGAGATGATTGCCACTTATAAAAAAATATTTGTTTTTGCCACATACATTACACAAGATGTCATGCCAGATAAGTTCTTAGATGCTCTATATAAGTTTTATTTTAATCCTGATATATTTTTCAATTTCATGATTAGTTCATCCATGCTATGATTCTGATGTACAGTGCTTCCTTAAGTTTTGCAAGTTCCACCAGTTCAAAGTTAAACTCCAAAAAACATTCTTTCTTAATACATGTGCCCATTTACCAAATTCTGCTTTGTGCCACCTTATGTGAATCTCAAATAAGTATTGTATAGTAAAGTAACTCCAAGGCTAGGGTCACCACATCATTTGTAATTTCTATCTTACTTTTGTGAAGGAAGGAAAATTGCCATAGAGAGCAGTTCTAAAGTTATTGACCCCCTTGTTTTCTGTAATTACTTCTATTGACAGTTATCTTGAGTGGCCATACAATGAAAGTTGTTTTAAGAGAAGAGTAAGTATATGAGTATTCTGTAGATCGGCTGGTGCCCGATGTCGGAGGGCAATGTTGGAGAGGCTTCAGAAGAGGTATCGACCTCAGATCCCTCAACCATTGGCCACAGGGGAGACTGGCCCACTAGACCTAGTGGACATCACTCAGCCTCCAGTAGAGTCTCAATCATCCCAAGCTACCTTGACCAAACCCACCATGACCCGAGCACAACAGCTGCTCAAGAAGAGTCACATAGTCACTGCACAACAGAGAGTGAAGGTAAGTCTTACACCTGAATCCTTACCATTCATGCTGCTTCGCATTACCTTTCTCCTACTATTTATCACATGTCATCTATCAAGGTGAAGATACAGGCTTACCTCTCTATTCTCTCCTATGAAACAACTGGACACAGAGGGGAATGGGAGAGTAAAGTCTCCCTACACTCTAATCGCCTTGTTTTGGCTACCCCCTTTTAATGGGATATAAATCGGGTATATAGATAGATAGATGGATATCCTGCAGAAATATATTCCATCCTTACAATGTCATAGAGCACAAGGATGCTGTACATAATGTATTTGTGGCATTTTATGTCATAAACATGCAAACACAAGGTGTTCCAGGAAGAAATTATAAAATTTTGGGAACTTGAAATCGTATTCTAAGTTCTATGACAGATCAAGTATTATTTTCATCTTGGGATATTATTTCAATCAAATTTCCAAATGGAATTTTGTATGGAAAATTTTAAATCTTGGAATTTGCACATACCTCAATCTAATTTGTCATTCTGGAAGTTAGAAAAGTGATGGGTAAAGTTTAGAATGTGTTGATGTCACCATTATCACAATGCTTAAATCTGTGTCTTATTTGTCACATGGCTTAATTGATGTTTGTGCCTTGCTAGGACCAACTAGCCGAGGAAGAAGAGCGAGTGCAGGCTACAGAGAGGAGAGCAGCTCAAGCCTCTGAACGTGCCCTCAAGAGTCAGGCTTTGGAGACACAGGTCCTCAACAATGTTTCTGACCCACAGGTTTGTTGCATTCCTGATTAATCTTGAGTTGAGTATAGGGTGTTTTGGATTCAATATCTCCTTTGTCTTCAACTTGAATGTTTTGATGAAGTTAATAAATATCTGAAAATAGCTTAAGTTCAAAGACATCTGTTGCATTTCTTGAGATGTATACAGAATAGAGTATTAGGAAGAAGTGAGAAATATCACCAATGAAGATGAAGCTTTATTTATGGAGTTCATAATAGAAAACACAGTTCTATTTATGTAACAATGGCATTCAGAACAGAAAATATGTATAGCTTTTGTCTTTAGGCCTTTGTAGTATTGGTCATGATTCCTTACTTTGTGGTATTATATCATGTATTTTGCTGCCATGTCAGTTTCTAATTATTGTTGTTCCCTCCTTTTTTTCTTCTTTCTTTCTTTCTTTCTTTCTTTCTTTCTCCAAATTGTGCAGTCCAGTGACATAGAGTTCAGTTCATCTGAGTTATGTTTATATATGGATGAATATAATTAATTGTGATGGTGTGGTTGTGTTGTCACAGAATGAAAGGGAGTTGGTGCAGTCACTGATGGGTCTGCGGGAGACAGCTGGGGTGAAAGCAGACATCTTCACCACGGCCCAGACCATTATTAACCTGGCGCTGGTTCATGTCAAGAACACCACTGTCACTGCTACTCCTGCTGCTCTAACCATGCAGGTTCTTACCAATTATATTCAGTGTTACACAATTGTGATATACAGGAAGACCACCATTTGATTCCATCCAGTATAGCTTTTATATATATATGATGTGATGATTAATTATAAGTTATTTATTGCAGTTTCCTTCTTCCTTTCACCAGGAGGGGTTAGGTCGTGTGTTGGGGTGTGGGGTGCTGCAGTCAGCTGCAGAGATCCTTCATCGGCCACAGCAGGAGACACACCTTCATCAGTACAGGTTGCAGGCCTTACTACGTCTGGAACTGTTGTGGGTGTTGGGTGAGTGCTCAAGGCAGAGTTGGGAAGAGTAATTCTACTACACACCACCTTTAGTGCACACTTCCTTCAATTCCATTCACTTTACATCTTTATAATTCATCATGTACTTGTTTGCATATTTTTATGTATTATTTTGTTGATGCTTCTTTTTCATTGGTCATTGAAGTGCTGGTTATCTTGATATCTTTGACTTTATTTCTGTCATAGGTATTCCTTCCTTTACTATCTTCCTGTTTTTGTGAGAAAAGTGATCACACAGTAAATGATAATATATGAACATTATCTATAGATCTATTTACCGGGCTTGTATTACCATTAAAAAGGGACAGCCAAGACAAGTCATTTAGGTTCAGGGACATTTTACTTTTCCTTCCCCCTCTGTGCCCTGTCTTCTTAGGAGAGAATACAGAGGAGAAGCTTCCCAGACCCTTGGCTCCATTGCCTTTGATGATCAGCAGGGAATACAGTGGTGGTATTCTTGCAGCCTCTACCATAGAAGTGAACATATATGAATTAAGTGGAAATATTCACAGAACACCGACACAAAAAATCCACATATGAGTTTAGAAAGTACACATAACAATGGAAATTATGGTTTAGCTCTTAAGCAAAGAAAGATGGACAGGTTTACACTAAGCAGTGAGAAAACTGGTAATTGTGAAGTACATCCAGAGAGAAAATAGTTAATGTTATACTTTTCTGTGTCAATATGAAGTGTTTGTAATTGCAGGATACTCAGCCTGCAGCAAGCAGAGTGAAGAGGAGGAGGAGGAGGAAGAAGAATTAGTGAGAAGAAGGAAGGAGCTTCATGTGGATGAGGTGATCAGACTGCTTAGAGCCATATCCCTTCATCACGATCCCTCTACTATGGCTAACTTTCTTCAGGAAACTGTTTTGGAAAAGTAAGTCTGCTAATTTTATTCTACACTTCCATCATAATCTTTACAGCAGCACTACTATGTATAGCAACATCTTATCTGTCATTATCATCATCTAACTATAAGGTGTGATTAATGTACCTAATATAATCTACCCTGATGTCCCTTCCTTAGAACTCCTTCAAGGGTGTGTCCATGGCAGAAGAGTTTCCATACGTTCCTGTTCAAACACTACACACTTGCACACTACATCACCCTCAAACTCATATTCCTCCTCTATTCCAACACTGTCCTCACTTTTTTATTATGGATCTTCCTCTCACACCCACAGCATTCACTCTACCTCTCTATATCCTCCTTGTCACCTCCCTTCCTCCCATTCTTTTCACACGACCAAACCATCTCAATTTATTCCTTCATCATTATTCGACCCTTCAAACATTCCTCTCACTACTATAGCCTCCAATGCAATCTTTTTTTAATTTCTTGTCCACTGCTTTTTAATTGATCATACTCTCCTGCTCATTCTTTTTATCTTTCCTTCACCTGTGTGTGTGAATATGCTGAAAAAAAAGGGTTTGTTTAAAGTATCACCTTTTCTGCATCTGTCCACCAGCCACTTTATCTTCATCCCACTTTCCTGCCACACCTACTACCTCACTTTTTCCACTTTAGCCCATCTCCCTCACTCAAGTTTCCTCAGGCACTCATTCACATTATTCCAAAACTTCCTCATCTCCATTCTCACCTTTTTGTTTCTTGCAATTATATGTACGTACACAGACCAATGCATATTTCACTCTTCCTACCTTCTCAATTACCTACACTTTCCTAGATCTTTTCCGACCAGGTGCCTCTTTAGTGTTCCACATCCTAGGGTCCATTAGGAGTGTGCACCCTTCTCTTCCCTTCCTTTGGTGTTATCATCCCCTCCCACACCTCATACTCACTCCCCCATCCTGCTTCCCATCACTCGGCAATCCTTTTTGTGGGTTTCATGTATATATCCAAAATATGTAACCTTCCAATTTTTAAACTACTGTTTCTTTTCCTGACACGTCTTACCCCTCAGTTCTTGGAAAAGTGTATCTGATGTATGCAGATTTCAGTGTCCAAAGTTGTGAATGATGTGTTGTGTCATTGTCCTCAGCTACCTTGACACACTTGGGGACGTGCTGCTGGAAGTGTATGAGGAACTCAATCAGCCATTACCACCACCATTACGAGACCTGGCGGGTGACCTGCAGTCCATTCAGAGCAACTGGCTTCCTCCATCTGTTAAGTCACAGGTTAGAACACACCACTATGTTACCTCCTCCCCCCATCCTCTCTTTTTTTTTTCTTTTTTTTACAGGGAATATCCAAAAATATTTAAAATATGTAAATGAAAATAAGAAATAAAAGTAGAATTAGCACAGGCAGACTATGAACAATTATTTATTGATGTTTAATTTATACATTTTCATAATTAAGAACAAAAAATGTTTCCTTTGTCCAGATTTGTGTATACAGAATTAGCATTAGTGAACAAAGATCTCATTTTTTTCAATGGTATTTGACTTTTTTTTTACAAATTGAAAATGTTATATATTCTATTGCTGATGACCATGCAGGCCTATAAATGATCAAAGAAATTTGTATGTTTATTGTGCATAAGAGGTGGTGATGCATCATTAAAGATATGAATGCTGTGCCTTATGAGTATTAACAATGTATTTGTGATAGAAAAAAGTCCACTTATGTAAGGTGTTATTTACCATGGTGCAGGGAAGCCCAGGTCAGTATAGTGCCAGTCCTGCTGGCTCAGGAGAAAACCCCGGCTCTAGTCGCTCCAAGGAGGGCAGGCGCCTGCGCCCGCGGCCACACCCATCTCTGCAAGAGGCCAAGAAGCGCAGTATTGTAGTTCCTAAGGTGACAAGGGCCATCAGCCGCACTCTCAGTGAGCAGGTGAGGCCCTTCCCTGGCCCCTCTGCTGCTTCTGGAACCACTGCAGGTGAGGAAACACAACCTAACTTTTATCTGCAGATACTTGTGTTGATTATTATATACATTACTTAACAGTTAAGTAAGTGTGAGAAGGGTGTGCTCTCTTTACTTGGGTGATAATTGATAATATCAGTTCTTAAACCTTAGAGCTTTAATTCAGAGAACTTTTTGTATGTGTGGCAGCAAGTCAGCATATTGGTGTTGTCGAGGCAGTGAGTTTTGAAGGCAGTGTGTCGGGCCATCATGAAAGAGTTGTGTGCACGTGGTTACATCAGTTATCCTGATGTCTTTCCTCTTTGATGCCTGTCTATCTAGGTCTGTTTTACTCTCAATGTGTGTAATAATCAGTTTAAAAGGAATGCTTCTATGATCAGTTTACAAGGGAGACATCAATGATTGGAATTTCTAGAATTATAGGAGTTAATGAGAGATCAATTGATGAGGGCAGAGAGATGGAGACTGTTCCCTAGAAAAGCTAAGAAAACTTCATGCACATTCACTGTTATTAAATGATAAATAGAGAATCTCAATCTTACTGCAAGTTAAATATATGAGAGAAGCCCCTCGCTTCTTATTTCAGATTGGATTTTGTATGAAACATTGAGCATAGGATTTGACTTTGTAGAAACATTTGCTCTAGAGTAATGAGGTCATGTTTTCTTGCTATTGACAACAGGAGAAGGAATGTGTATTGGCATCTGGGGAGTGATGTGCTTGGCCCTAGATTCACTTTTCATACAGTAAGATATCCAGACTCACTGATGGTGGTACTATGGGGTCGTAACAAACCAGTTCAACTACTTCAAACTTTAGTCTGAATATGTACCCAGCTCATTTGAAAAGTACAATGTGTTCATGCATATGGCAAAGTCAGTGATTGGATGGGTTCATGATAATCATGTGAGGCTTATAGTTGACTACCAAAGGAAACACCCAATCGAGGATTGATCAATCATAAAACAATGCATGCAAAGGAAAAATACATTGTCCACTCCAAAGTTAGGATCTGCCATTCAGATAGGAATGGGTTTATCATTAAACCCAGAACTGGCAAAGTCAGTGCCTGCGTCTCCAACATCTAGACCAATGTAACAAGAGGAAGAGAAACCATATGATTTACTAGACAAGTGGACAATTTGTTTTCTTATATGTTTTTGGTGGTTGTGTTTGGTTCAAGAGCACATGTACCAACTTCATTGTCCAGCAATGTTGATGGATCTGCTTCAGTAATGCATAGATTGCATCATTGAACGTGATGTTTTGTATTCAGAATGTAGTGGTGCTCCAGTGAAGAATGTGCGCAGAAACCTGTTTGAGATGGCTGACATTTCACAATCCTCTATTAAGAGCAGTCTCCACAAAAGCCACACCCAACCCACTCACCATACTACTCCCAAGAAGCCTTCCTTGTTGGCTTCTAAGGTGCGGCATCTCTCCCACACCACCCCTGTTAAGAACACCACTTGTAGGGCCACCACTCCTCGCCTCAAAACAGGTAATTGGTTACTTGTATATGCCTTATAATACTTTATTTTGCCTCTTTGTTTACTGTAAGTCTCCAGAGCAGTAGTCTTTGGACCCAGCCTGTATCTTAAACCTATTGCTCAGAATTTAGATATTTATTATTTTAATGCAATATTTAACATCTTGGTAATTTTTTGTTGATATTCATCTTCTTCCAAGGAAACCTTCACAGAATGGCCTCGGCAGAAATGTTCTCAGGACATCTTACCCATATTATGTAATTTATGACTAGTTAGGTCTCCCTCTATTTGTTCTTGAACATGCTGATCTTCTCCACTAAACTTATTTACTCCTATTAACACCTAATAGTTTTCTTGAGCAAACTGTCTTCATCCTTTATTTAGATATGTACATTCTGCAACCAAAAACATAAAACATAAAGGTTGGTTGATGTCTGTGGTCATATATGCACAAGGTAATAGTGTAATCATGAGAGAGGCTTGTTATCATATTCTTAGACAGAATTTTGTGGCTGCCTACCACAATTTCTTTTCTATTTTTCCAACATTCAATCCACCAATAAATATTGAAGTTGTGGAAGGTTCCCTGGAAAAGTCATGAAAATTTATTTAGATTTTCCTAGCTTGAAAAATTAATGGAATTTGGTAAAAATGTCAAAAGTTATGGAATTTGAATTACATATATTGTTACAGTGGTAAAATTTGACATTACCTTGAACTTTCCTTCCCCTTAGGAAGTAAGGTGCTTATCCCAGAAACACCAGAAAACAAAGTTGGTTCTACAATTTTCAACCATAACCGCTGCCATAAGAGCATGGGTACTACTTCCATTGGAGAGAGTCCTGACCTCAAAAGTAAGTATCTCCCAATGTAGTGTCATCTGTTTTCAATTTTTGATTTACTGATTTATTTTCTTTACTTTTTAACTGATCAAATATTTTCTTTTACAGTGTCTTATCATGAGCTGAGCAAAAGCAAAACTACACCTCGCAGGTTGCGTGCTAATCTCACTGCTGCTCGTAGAAGCTCTTTCTACTCGGGTGCTGCAGGTGCTCGCTCCCGTAACTGGGAGCGAGCCAGAACTCAGCTGCTAGCTGACCACATCAGGGGCCATGCTGACCGTCGCCCCTCAGACACAGCCTCCCAACACACACCTACAAATGCTAGCTTCCTCTTCTCAAATATTGTGTCTACCAACCAGATGGTCTCTCCTTCGGTACAATTAAGTGCTCGTGTACTACAATTCTCAAAACTAGCAGTAACCCCAGATAAGAGTGTTTTGAACTCCGGCCTGGACACCAGTGATGATATTGATGTAGAAGTGAAAGATAGTCAGAGGATAACAAGAAAGCTTACTGTTAGTTCGCCAGCTGCTACAGTCTGTACTGGAGTGGAGGTTAAAGGTGAGGAAGGGGTGGCAGCCTCCATGGACCTTGGGCACACACCTGTCAAGAGAGTGAAGCGTGCATTGTTGTTGAGCACACCCTCCAAGGTGTGTCTGGCCACCATTAAGTCATCAGGGGGAGAAATTGATACACCTGATAGCCATACCACAGACTTCTCAGGGTTTTCAACACCCATTAAGAATTCTTCATACGGGGAACAGTTGCCTGTTGGCTTCATGGACACTGAACCAGATGACTTGGGATCTAAAGAAATATTCCCAACAGCTCAAAGCAAGAAGGTTCAATTCACATTGAAGTTAACTCCCAACACTCCACAAACTCCAAAGAGATCAGGAACCCCTAAGAGTATCCTCAAAACTCCTAACAAGACTCCTTTGAAAAGCTCATATCATAGCCCAATAATTAATAGCAAACAGCTTGGCTCTTGGAGGAAAGAAGCTACAGCTGTCACTCCATGCAAACATGCTTCTCAGGATGATGTAGTGCACCCCAGCAACCCTGTAGTTAAGGTGGGTGATCTTGTGTCACATAGTGAACATGAATTTGAGTTGTTGTCCCCAACAAAAACTGTCAACCAATCTCTGGACTCATTGCAGCAGAGTCCTTCCATTTTCAAATACCCTAAGATGTCTCTCAGGTTTGGGAGTCCACAGAAATTTTCTAGGAGTCCAAAGAAGTCTAGAAAAAGCCCTTCAAAATTAGATACAAGTCCTGCGATATCGTTCAGTAGTGACAGAAAACTAGCAAAGCGATTGGAGAATGCAATCTCTGATCATATGGTAGAGTGTGATGGTGGTGTCAGCTCAACAGAGATTGATGTATCTTTGTTGCCAGACATGCCTGAGGAAGATGTTAATTTAGTAAATTCTCTCTTGTTTGGAAGTGTTGGAGTTCCAGATTCTGAAATACCAGTATTGGAGCTAAGTGAGAATAGTTACCTTTTGGAGCACCATGCCAACTTAGATGATGATGTGGTTTGTAACAGTGATAGTGATGATAGTGATGATAGTGATGGTGATGGTTCCGGTTCGCCACCCCAACTCCCAGACCTAGAGGCTACAGTGGCCTTACACACCACAGAGGAAACCAGTGATTATGAGTTACTTAGCCCCATACTCCTTTCTAACCCAAGGGAGTGGTACAATCACAGGGCAGACAGTGGTGGTGGGATGGATTGGTTAAACACTGAAAAAGAGATGGCTATTGATACCAAATCTGCATTTTGTGGTATTACCCAAAAGAGAATTGTTTTATATAATGATGTGCAATGTGTGGCTGATGACACTAACTCTGCACCTCATGTGACTGAAGAGAGTTGGCACTCTGAAAATGTAGCTGAAGGCTGTGTGTCTTCTCAAGCTGTGACAGAGGACAGTGAACCTTTATATAGTGTAACTGAATACTCTGGCTCCTCACTTGCTGCCGTTGGGGACACTGGCTCTTCATCTGATGTTGATGTGACTGGAAACACTGACTCATCACTGGATGTGTCTGAAGATACTAATTATTCACTGGATGTGGCTGAGAACACCAACTCCTCACAGAGTGTGGCACAGGATACTGACTCCTTCCACTGTGAGGCTGAGGACACCTCACAGGGTGTGGCTGAGGACACCTCACAGGGTCAGGCTGAGGACACCTCCTCACAGGGTGAGGCTGAGGACACCTCCTCACAGGGTCAGGCTGAGGACACCTCACAGGGTGTGGCTGAGGACACCTCACAGGGTGAGGCTGAGGACACCTCCTCACAGGGTGAGGCTGAGGACACCTCCTCACAGGGTGTGGCTGAGGACACCTCACAGGGTGAGGCTGAGGACACCTCCTCACAGGGTGAGGCTGAGGACACTTCCTCACAGGGTCAGGCTGAGGACACCTCACAGGGTGTGGCTGAGGACACCAACTCCTCACAGGATGTGGCTGAGGACACCAACTCCTCACAGGGTGTGGCTGAGGACATCAACTCCTCACTGTGTGTGACTGAGGACACCTCCTCACAGGGTGTGTCTGAGGACACCTTCTCACAGGGTGAGGCTGAGGACACCAACTCCTCACAGGGTGTGACTGAGGACACCTCACAGGGTGTGGCTGAAGACACCTTCTCACAGGGTGAGGCTGAGGACACCAACTCTTCACAGGGTGAGGCTGAGGATACCTCCTCACAGGGTGTGGCTGAAAATAGTAACTCCTTGCAGGATGTGACTGAGGATATTAGTTCCTCACAGGATGTGGCTGAAGATACTAACTCTTCACAAGATGTGACTCAGAACACTAATGCGCCATGGAATGTGGCTGAGAATGGTAACTCCTCACAGGGTGTGGCTGAGAACAGTAACTCCTCACAGGGTGTGGCTGATAATATTAATGTTTCACTGGATGTGGCTGAGACTGGCTCATCACAGGAAGTGACTGAGAATTATTGCTTTTCACAGAATGTAGCTGAAGACAATAATGCCTTCCATGATATGGCTGAGGACACTGGTCCCTCACAGGATATGGGTGAGGACAGTGAGTGTTACCAGAATGGTGGCTCACATGATAACACTACACACAGAGGCTCTTCATATGATGGAACTAAGGATACAAACACAAGTTCTGCTTCATGTGTAAATAAAGCTAATGATAGTGTGCTTATCATGACTGAAGATGGTTGCTCTGTACTTAATGCAGCTGTAGATGATTGTGCTTTGACTGATTTAGAGGATGCCAACTCTATGAGTGTTGTGGAACAGAAAGATGAATCTAATCTAGCTTTTGATGAAACTTATGGTAGGAGTTCACCAGCAGAAAAGGAAAAATATCTTACTTTTTCAAAGGTAGATGTAGCTGCATCCCACAAGGTTGGCGATAGTTTGTTGGAAGCTTCAGTCCAATTAAAGGTTAGTAAGACACCAAGAGTCATACTTACTAAAGAACATTTATGTAAATATGCCAAAATGGCTGTCCCTACACACAAAAGAGCTGTGAAAAATCATCAAAAAGGAAAAAGGAGCTTGAGTACAAATAGTGAGGAGGAACCAAATCAGACAGTCAACCAGGAAAATGTAAGGGATAGGAAAATACTACGAGGAACAATTAGAGGCAGGGATGTAAAAAAACGCAAGGCTGCAGTGCAGGCATGTCGCAAATTTGCAGACTCAATGGAGGAATCAAACAGGGATATAAAAAAACGCAAGGCTGCAGTGCGGGAATGTCGCAGATTTGTAGGCTCAATGGAGGAATCAAGTAGTGATGACAGTGAAGAGGAATTCCATCAGACCAATATGAAGAAAAGAATATTTGATTGCATCATCACCCCTGAAAAATTTGTTAATGAAACCACTTTACCCCTAAAGAATGTAGAGAACCTGCCTTACACCCAAGACAAGCCAGGGTATATTGATAATGCACCAGAAGATGCACAGTCCACAGCAGCAACAAGTGTGCAAAATACAGGTGGGGTAAATCATACTATTGAAAGTTGTGATCAGCAGCAGGACAGTTTTGCTTTAGTTAATGACTTAACTGAAAAATTGCATGAGGATCGATCTGTTTCACCGTCATTTCTCCAGAGCACCTCACTTCATGGTGACACTATTGCAAAACCCAATAAAGGGCAACAAAGGGAACTAAAAAAGAAAAGTAAAGGGGTGAAATTGACACTTACTCGTAGTGGGGACCATTACCAAGTCACCGATACTCAAATTTCCCGGTGTAGCTCAGACCCAAATTCCAGTGGTGATCTGGATTTGCATCTCAGCTGCTCTGACCTTAAAGATAACTTAGATTCTTCAAAGTCATCCCTACCAGGTACTTCAACAAAGACCAGTAAGCAAAAGGGGCCACTAACAATACTAACACCTCACAGGTTTACTCGTCACATGTCCAAAGACATCAGTGTATCTCCTGAAGTTTATCAGCAATTGATTACTCTCTCCCCTCAGAGGTTCTCCAAAAAATCCAGAGTGGATGCTGAAATGAGTAAAGAAAAACATTGCAATAATACTATGGGTCACCCTATACATGCTTCCACCCCTAGAGATGCTGGTAAATCAAAGGAATGGCGTGTAAGCAATAGGGGCGACTCACCTACTATGAAGACTTTTGTCCGCAAACAAAAACGAAAGCATCAGATTACTGACACGCCTCGTGTAAGATTGCCTCGCATGGCACAGAAAGGTATTAATTATGATCTAGAACAACAGGAAGATGAATCCACTGAGGATTGGTCTCCACTCTTCCTGAAGAAAAAACGAGCAAGTTACTCCAGTCCCTCAATCCAGAGTTTGTTACATTTGTCTTCTGATAAGATCCTGTTGGACCAAAGCTCAGACCACATAGAAAAAGATTCTCCAAGATGTTCTGCTGTCAAGAGACATCAAAACTCTATACTTGGAGGAACTTCAACCACACTGTCTCCTAATAATTCAAAGTTGCGCTCCAGTAGACGTCTCCTTTATTCCACTGCAGCAGAGTAAGTGTAAATGTGCAGTGTTGGTGTGAAATTATAAACCCATCTTCAAAGTAGTCTTTTTAGTTAATTCAGAGCTTGCATTGGGCATTCTAATTGGAGGCATTTAGCAGACTTAAATGAGGAAAATAATGCACACTCTTTAAGATGTTCCAGTGCAGCAAATTTAAGCCCATTGCCAACTTGTAGTGTGATATTAATTTATAACATGGCTACTTACTGTGTGCTCAGTGTCTCTAGAATGTGTATTCAATGCCGAGAGGTTGTGTGTACTCAATTGTTTGATATTTTTAGCTATAGAGGAATATGGACAAAAATTGTTTGCCAAAACAAGTTTTACAAATTTTAGGGTTACATAAAATAATCATCAAATGATGGAAATAGCAGAAGTCATTGATGTGTGTATTCGTATGATTGTGTGAGACCAGTGGGTACACATATTCCAACCTAAAACATATATAGAAAAGCCTTGAATGAAAGTGAGACCACTTTAAAGCATTGCAAAATTGACTGCAAGGGAGATTAGAGGGATCCAAATGTGTTTTGTGTGTGTTTTATAATTAATATAGCATCCCCACTGCTTTCATTAACCAATGCATACAGTTCCTCACTGACTATTCTAACTTGATTACTTTGATCCTCCTCTTGGTGTAATGGTTTGGTATATACAATTCAGTGATCTGTAAACTTGTCAACAACTGTCAACCTGTCAAAAACTTACTTGTATTAATGCCTTTATTACTTACTTGATTGTCAACCCAATGCAGAGGACCTCATAGTATAGGAAAATAATGGGCAATCACTCACCCAGAAGACACAGAGTACATATTAAGTAGCCATGTAGCACTCAGATGTCATCATACAAGGCTAGAGCCTTGTTCAAATATACTGTACGTTTCTCATTGAATATGTTGGGTGCCTCCATTAATGTACTTTAATGATGTGCACCATAGATATGCATGTATATATATTTTCTTATTGTTGTGTATGTACAGTGATCATATAATTCTCAAGCAAGCTAATGTTGGCTTGAAAAGAAATTATTTTTATCTAATGTGTATATTTATGTATTTCTATCAGCATTTACTTGTGTATATACAGCTATCAGACCATTTATCCGGCTCCCAGAAAACTGGTAAATTTTTGATGGTGGGCTTTTTAGTAGTTCACTGCTCAACTGCCATTTTAATTTTCACAGCATATGTATTGTTGATAATGGTTGTTAGTTTCCGCAGGACTCCTGTGTGGTTACTTGCCTCTCCCTTAATTTGTGATTATTTGTCCAATTTAGTATGTTGACAAGCAGTAAGGGAACTTGTTAGTGGGAAAGCAAAACAAAAAAAAGTAGGTATTTGTCCCAATTCAGTTTAAATTGAACCAAGTCCTAAAGGCAGCTTGTTAATGAGAAACAAAAGCGGAAACAATGAGCCAAAAAGTGAAACATAGACATGACCAATGACTCGAAAGCAGACCATGGCCAGCAATATACTTTGGTTCCAAGCTTGCCGGATAAATGGTCTTCAAGAAAATAGCCGATATGGACTTTCAGGGCTGTGAAATTGTACAGGCAAGCAGCGTGCAATAACTGCTGTGGTGACAGATTTTTAATGTGTGATATAGAAATAGGTTTTATTTTTCATGCTTGTGTAGTAGGATTAAGTGTCCACCCAGGATAGAGTGGCCCGGGCAGAGGTGCACATGCGTGAGATCACGAGCACACAGCAGCGGGCAGAGACAACACACAACTACCCGCTGCTCTCCATCACTCCTTGACCTGCTGCCACCCCCCAGTATCTCGTCTCACACACACACAGAGAGAGAGAGAGAGAGTGTGAGAGAGAGAGAGAGTGTGAGAGAGAGAGAGAGAGAGAGAGTGTGAGAGAGAGAGAGAGTGTGAGAGAGAGAGAGAGAGAGAGAGTGTGAGAGAGAGAGAGAGAGTGTGAGAGAGAGAGAGAGAGAGAGTGTGAGAGAGAGAGAGAGAGAGAGTGTGAGAGAGAGAGAGAGAGAGAGTGTGAGAGAGAGAGAGAGAGAGAGTGTGAGAGAGAGAGAGAGAGAGAGTGTGAGAGAGAGAGAGAGAGAGAGTGTGAGAGAGAGAGAGAGAGTGTGTGTGTGTGTGTGTGTGTGTCATATATATATATATATATATATATATATATATATATATATATATATATATTTTTTTTTATATTATATATTTATATATATATATTTTATATATATTTATATTATATATATATATTTTATATATATTTATATTATATATTTATATTATATAAATATATTATATATATATTTTATATTATATATATATTTTATATTATATATTTATATTATATATATATTTTATATTATATATATATTTTATATTATATACTTATATTATATATATATTTTATATTATATATATTTTATATTATATATTTTATATTATATATTTTATATTATATATATATTTTATATTATATATATATTTTATATTATATATATATTTTATATTATATATATATTTTATATTATATATATATTTTATATTATATATATATTTTATATTATATATATATTTTATATATATATATTTTATATATATATATATATTTTATATATATATATATATATTTTATATATATATATTTTATATTATATATTTATATTATATTATATATTTATATTATATATTTATATTATATTATATATTTATATTATATATATATTTTATATATATTTATATTATATATATATTTTATATTATATATTTATATTATATATATATTTTATATTATATATATATTTTATATTATATATTTATATTATATATATATTTTATATTATATATTTATATTATATATATATTTTATATTATATATATATTTTATATTATATATTTATATTATATATATATTTTATATTATATATTTATATTATATATATATTTTATATATATATTTTATATTATATATTTATATTATATATATATATATATATACTGGTGGGTGGCAGCAGGTCCAGGAGTGGAGAGCGACGGGTAGTGTGTTGTCTCTGCCCGCTGCTGAGTTAGTGATCTCACGCCTGGACACCTCCGCCCGGGCCACTCTATCCTGGGTGGACACTTCATCCTGCTACACCTGAAGAGCTGGTGGGTAGAGTTTGTTGCCATATTATGCTGTTTTGCATTGTTGTTTTTTTACAGTAAAATTAGTACATATGTGTATGAAATGTACAAAGAATTAGGACATAAATATAAATGTACAATATTTATTGAATCAAAACCAGGTAGTACACATGTTTGAGCACACATACATAAATGCATGCTCTCACACACACACACACCCGCACACACATGTACACTCACACACACATGTACACTCACACACATGTACACTCACGCACATGTACACACACACCAGATCCTCAAAATATCTGTTTAGTGGCCACACTTCCTTTACTCTGTCACTACTTTGGCACAATAATTTTGCCACCGAAGGACACATGATGCTCTCATTTGTAGGGAATTACTACAAATTACCACCACCACTACAATCCCTTTATTACTTCATTTACTGCAAGATTTCTTGGTATTTTAATCCTGACTAAGATACCAAGAACTCTTACAGCAAATGGGGTAATGAAGGGCTTGTAGTGGTGGAGGAAAAAATTGAAGCCTTCACAGGACCTCTTAATGTTAAAATTTCTGCCTCAGTCGCTAGCTCTTGTCCATTGTGCAATTCTAGTAGGAATACAGTCATTTTGCCACAATACGGGCAAGGGTATCCTATGTTCCTGTGTCCTCACGTGGTAAATTAAGTGTGCCCGAGTCCTTAACATGGAGTACGGCCTTGAACTGAACATAATGGTTTGGCTGTAATGTGCAGATTAAGGGTTATTGAAGTTTTACAGATGACTAAACTAAGCACTAGAGTTTCAATGGAGAAGATTTGTGGTTTAATGCACCTCAAGGAATATATATTCATACACCTGAAAAATAAAGCTCTATCATGTTACTATTTTTTATGATTAATTTTACTTTGTTCATGTTTTTTGCTTAACTAGAATTAACTAAAAACAATAATAAATTGTGTAGCTATTAGAGGGTGATGTTTTGAATTTTTTTATGTTGGTTGATGTTCATGTAAAGCCAATAGTCCGTGAGTGTCATCTACATCAATTTTGGTGCTTTAGTTAGTGAAGAACTACACTTGCTTAATCGCACCATCACCAATGTACACAAACTGGTAAAAATATTTCAAGCGAGTCTATTAAATTTGATATTTATGAATTCAGCACATTACTTTGAAACCACTGTAAATTAAAATTTGGCCACTATACTGTACAGATAGCTTTCAAGCTTACATTACCAAGATTATAAATAATATTTGATGCACTGATCAACAGAAAACACTACAAAAAACTGTATCAAATGTCATTCGTGCTGTCTTGTGTCTTGGGGTAGTGAAGTTTTACGGCAGCACCAAACACCTCCAGAGTTCTAATAATCTAAAATATTGTCTAAAGATTCCAGGCATTATTTGATAAAATTGTACAACTCCAGTGTTCCAATAATAAAAATGTGTACATCTCCACCCTCATCATAAAATACTGAGAAGACCAGTTAGCTGAGCATAGGTATTAGGTGACAAATTTTATACAGCTCAAAATCCTAAATGAATAAATAAATGGCATAGATCTTTTGAGTTTATAATGAAGCAAAAATTTCTATTGAAGCAAGCATTGAATGTCTATATCCCATGAAGTCAACAAATAAATTTGTGGTGCAACAGTTATGGTGGTGGTGGTGGGTGGGCTGGCAGGAACAATGGCTTGGGAAAGGTAAAACTGTTGCACCACTCAACCTGGTTACAAGTGACTCATTATTCAATAAGTTTTTTGGCTTTGAAAAATTTGCGCAGGTAAAGGACTTGCCAGGTGGCCAAACCAATCAGGCAACACAGGGAGAACAAGGAAAGATACAGCACTCTGGAGTTGGTTGACTCTGTGGAAAAAAGAGAAGTATTAGCATTCATAATGCATGTGCATCAGTTACAAGTCTTAATATAGAAAAAATATTTTTGACAGGAAATGAATACAAGATTCAGTAATTTTTTAAAGAAGTAACAAACGTGGCAAGAGAGCCATTATCCTTTTCTTTGCTAAATGGAGGAAGGGTGGCTCTGTGGTAAAGTGCTCAGCTCATGACACCTTGATGAAGGGGTAATTATAATTGTAATTGTAATGTGGGGGGGGGTAAATGTGCCAGGCAACAAAGGCCATATGGCACTATTGGGGTAGTAGGGTTGGATAGCAGAGCTAGGTGGGGGGGAGGGTCGGGTAGGGGTTAGATCAGATGAAGGACGTTGACGGCACGGAGAGACATGATCAGTAGGGAATAAGACTTGGAATGGGGGTAGCTGAGGGAGGAGCGTTCGCAGGAGGTAAAGGACTGGGGTCCATATCCATAAGAAGAAGGAAGGGGGTCAGGAGCGGGCAAGGTAGGGGGAGAGGGAGAAGGTTGAGAGAGGAGATCGGTACGGGAGTAACCAGGCAGTAGGGGAAGAGAGAGGAGAGATTGGGCAGCAGCAGAGGAAGGAGGAGGAGGGGCAGACGAAGGGGGGAGGGGGGAGTAAAGCGGGGAAGGGGGAGAGGGCGGAGCGCCGGGGGCAGAGGGGGACTGGAGGAGGGGTCGGGAAGGGGAGACAGCAGAGGGAGGAGGGGGAGTTGGGGTAGGAGGGAGGTGAACAGAAGCCACGACCTGGATAGGAGGGGCTGGGAGGGGAGCACAAGGGAGCCGTGTTCTTTATGAACACGACGATGGCATCGAGGGTATCACCCTCAGAAGGAGCAGGAGATGAAGGTGCAGGGAGAGTCTTTTTAGAGAGGTGGAGAGGGGGCGAAGAGATCAAGGCGGGAGCAGGAGAGGGGGTTGGTGGGGGAGGAGAGACCAAAGCTTCAGAGTGGTGTTGTCACTTGGTAGAGTGGGAGCGCTGGGGGCGTGGAGAGGGAGGGGCAGGAGTACAGGCGGTGGTGGAGGTAGGAGTATCAGAATCAAGGACAGCAAAAAAATTAGAGCAGGAGATGGAGGATGAGGGGGAGAAGGAAGAGAAAGGAGGTAGAGGAGAGGGATGGGTGGAAGGAGGGATAGGGGGGGGCCAAGGACCGGGGCGGGAAGAAGACGTGGCTGGAGAGTGAGAGGCAGCAACATGGTGAGGAGAAGGGGTGAAGCCTAGGCGATGGGCTTCCTGACGTGCCTCAGGTAATGTGAGACCGCCACGAAAGCGAATACCAGCGACCTCAGCCTCAAACTTATAAGCTGGGCAGCCGTGGTAGAGAGCATTATGAGGGCCACCACAATTGCAGCAGCGCTGGGTAGTAGCAGGGCATTGATCGCGGGTGTGGGTAAAGCCACACAAAGGGCAGCGGAGAGCAGAGCGGCAGTGTTTTTCCAGGTGTCCAAAGCGCCAACAGTTTCGGCACTGGCGAGGTGGAGGAACATAAGGCCGGACGGGGAGCATGACGCCCCCAACGTAGACATGAGTAGGGAGTTCGTGGCGCTTAAAGGAGATCCGAGCTACATTGGTGGGATATTTCTGGCGACCCTGGGGGGACAAGGTGTAGCAGCGGACATTGACAGCGTCATACTCGCTGAGTAAGTCGAGAAGGTCAGTATGACAGTCTGACCAGACCTTGTCATCAATAGGGCAGTCTTGAGGGGAGATGAAGACAGTGCCAGTGCACGTGTTGAGACGGTCGTCAGGGGTCACACAGAACGGATCACCGGATGGGGCCAACAAGTTGGCCATGGCCTGGGACTGAGTCTCAGACTCCACACTTACCAGGCGTGAACGGTCAGGTCGGGTCTGAAAGTGGACCTTGCCCACTTGTTCCTGTAAGCAGCGTTGAAAGTGGAGGGTATTCTTAGCAAAGGAAGCAGAGTGGGGATAGTAAAGAAACGATCCCAGTGGGCAGGGGCAAAGAAGAGGTCATAGGCAGAGGGGCAAGACGCGTCACGAGAGGAACTTGTCCGGGGCTGTGCCGTCATCTTCATAGAGGAAGAGGGGACATAAGGAGCTAAGGTAGTAATAGAGGATGATGTAGATGTGACGGGGAGGGAGGCTGGAGGAGTGGTAGGACTGGAAGAGAGAGTCGGGACAGCAGTAGACACAGGGAAGGGAAGAGGGCCAGTAGAAGGAGCGCTGGAAATAGGGACGGTAGAAGGAGGAACAGGGGGCAGGTGAGATGAGGAGACTACAGGGGTGCGAATAGAAGCCGTGGTAGTGGTAGAGAAGGATGAGGAACAATGAGGACTGAACCCTGGGGGAGGCGGGATGGTGGTAGCAGGAGGGAGAGAAGACGTGGGAGGTGGGGCATAGGATGGAGTAGCATGAGAAGCTGTGGAGGGGGCAAGAGTACAAGGGAGAGTAGGGGAAGTAGAAGGTAATATAGTAGTAGAGGTCTGAGGAACAGGCAGAGAAGTCGAGGCCAGGTCCATTGGGCAGGCAGAGGCATCAGGGGGGAGGGGGCGACCAGCAGCAGAGGCCTCGAGGGACTGGTTGGGTACTACTCGAGGGGGGGCAAAGTGAAATTTTCTGATCCATAAACTGATATGAATTTGTAAGAATGGCATCAGGGGTCATGGGTAAACCGCCTACCGGATTGACAAAAGGGGCTGAGTGCTGCCGCCGGGGACAGGGTACCTCGTCCCCCACAGGACTACCCGGTTTAAAAGGTAGCCCTTGTGGCACCGAAAGTTTACCCCGCAGCGGCGAGCAAAGACCCCGGCCTCGATGCCTACTGGCCCAGGCACCCTCCAGCCAACACAGGACGGCCCACGACGGGCGATCCCCCTGGCGGGTGGCACCGGTGACCCACACCAGCCTACGGTCGGGATCATCTTGTCGACCCTGATGGACACGCAAGCCCCCCCACCACGTCAAGGTAGATCCCATGGGGGGGTTGATGAAGGGGTGGTGCTCTCATTAACTCTACCAGAACTATATGGTCTAAAGCTACCCAGTTTGGGACGGATTATTTAATACACCTTTTTAATCCCCTACTTAGTACAACTTGACATACATCAAAATAATGCCTATTAATGTCACAGCAGATAGCTAGCGATTTTTCTTACAGAAAGTCAGTGTCAAGCTTGCCATTCATCAAAAATCTAGTTTAGTTATTTTGTCAACACAACTATCTTTCCTGATGCCCGTTCCTTGGATGGCCCTAAAGGGAATGTAAAGGTAAAGTTGGGGCACATACTATAGTTATGCGTAGCTGTGGACTCTCATCTCCTGTCGCATAGGCCTTTGAGCCTGTGGTGGAAATTAATCACACAGAGCCACTGTGACATCAGAGTTTCTGCAGTTCCCTCCCGTTTGGGAGGATAAACAGTTGGGTGAGGTGTGCGCTGACTGCCTTTGTCCAGGATCGAACTTGAGCCAGAGGATTCGTAGTCAGACATGCTAACCACTGCACCACCCAGGCTCTAAAGGGAATGCCTATGACAGAAAACCCCTATTTAATCTTATCTATCAAGTTGTATCTTTGTTAGAGGTGGCCAAGATGAGGCAATTAGGGTTCAGTGAGATTTTATTCTCCTTTCCTCTCATGCACCATCTTTTTGTAGTAGAAACTACCGAGGAGAAGCTTTCCAGATCACTTGCTCTGTCCCTTCTTGTTGCTTTTTACAACCTGCATGGAATACAGTGGTAGTAGTCTTGAAGCCCCCCCACCACAAAGCTAAATAAATAAATAACTAAAATAAACTATAATTTCCTGTCTACCAACCACAGATGAAACAAACTGCTTCTGAATCTAATGGGATATAAAAACATGCCACAGTCAAGTCATTGTCACACACACACACATATATATATTACCATTAGTGTCACGCATTTCCTCCTCCCGTTGTCTCATGTACGAGAAATCCTGCACAATGCTCTCACTTAGGTCCTCCAGCCGCTTGAGTTCGATTTCCAGAGGCTTGAGCTTTGCTGCTTCACCCAGCTGTAGGAAGGTGGTAAGGTTTATTGATCAGTCTTGCTGCAAACTTCCCATCAACATGTTCTTCAACATGATAGAACTTTGCAACTTTTCTTAATTATTGGTATTTGAACATGACTAAGTACGTAATGAATGTGTATATATATGCATGCACAAAAAAATGCACAATACAACTGAATGTAGCTAGAAAATCTTGTCAGTACACAATGATAATGGTTGTGTTGGCTCTATCACCACACGTTAATGATTGAACACACCAAATTCATAGAGAAAACCGTGTTATTGACAGTGCACTTCTAAATCAGCTACACTGTTTTCTTATATTAGTGGAAACTTTATGGGTTTTTTTTTATTGTAATATCAAGACCTATGACCTTGATATGGTGGAATTAGAGAAAGATGAACTGGTCTGAACAGAGAAGTAAATAATGTCATAAATACTTAGAAAACAAGGTTAGTAATATAATGAATTAATGTACAATCACTTGACCAAGTTGGTTACAGCTTCTATTGACCAAGTCATCAATGACCACCCTCAAACGAAGCCAAAGGAGAATTTGAGGACAAATGATCCTGCTCTTGTTAAAAGTGGTACTGTACACGGACTCAAATAACAATGGCTATTTTATTTATTTGTTTCCATCTTTTATAGAAAAATTGTGCAGGCTAGTCTATCATATAAACAATTACTCACTGCAGCACTACACAAGCCCACAAAACACATCCCAACTACTATTGGTATATGGCAACTATGTATATCCTGATTCATTACTGCATCTAACAAGATTCTCCTTTGACTCCTCAAATGATGAAGTTCAATTTTAAGATTTCAGTATCTGTTAATTGGCTGCAACTAATAATACTATAAATAACCAATTGTCAAAACAACTGAAGAAAAACACACAATTTATCTTTCAATCTACATGCTGGCGCCACACAGGGGAACAGACTTACAAATCCCTGCAGGTGACAACAGAACCATCCCCAACATGGAGGCGAAAAAAACAACTTATTAAATTATCCAATGATGTCTCACGTCCTTAAATAAGCATCTTCAACTGAAAACCTGGCCACAAGTATTGAAATTAATGTTCATCTATTTATATACATGGTTTACATCCCCATTTAGCCATGTGGTGGGGGCTACAAGAATCCTACCACCTTACTCTGCGGATCGTAAAAGCAACACTAAGGGACGGAGTGAGGCATCTGAAAGCCCCTCCTCTTTATTCTCTCCTACGAATAGACAAGATGGAGAGTAAAGTCTCCTCAAGTGCTAAATGCCTCGTCTTGGCTACCCTCTTTTGATGGGGATGTAGGTCAGATATATATGCTGTATAATACTTGGAATTTCATTATGCAACTCTACACAAAAACATGATCTGAAAACCTTATGTTAACAATATATAAACTCTAGTAGGACTTATACCATCTTGATAAGTTACTTTAACCTGACTGGACAAAGTTAATTGTACACTCAATACTTCAAAATGTTGTTCACTGAATATCTTGGTCAACTGCAAATACCATCCTGGAGGTAACATGAACTTGGTGTAAGGGAAGACAACTTACCGCCTCATAGGTCTTGGCCTCCACCCCATGCTTGGTCCTCAGGGTCACCTCCTGCTGAATCCCTCGTACGGCTACACAGGACAAAGGTAGTGGCATGAGTGATGTATGTATGTATGTGTGTATTTAAGTGTGTACAAGGTATGGCTTCAAAATGACACGGTCCTCTCACCACTTTACCACAATTAATAAAATACAACTCCACCACTTACTTGGTGGGACACGAGAGTTGAAACAGATCTCAACTACATCATAGTCTTCAGTGTTAAAGATGAACTTTCCAGTCTCGGCTTCCTCCTTGTTGTACAGCTGGTGACCTTTGGAGTCTGTCACCTGAAAGTCATAGATGTCACTGTTAATGTTGTTGTTTTTTTGTCTAAAATAAAAAAATGTACAAATAACTACAAACTTAATAAAATTGTAGTGCTAGCGACAAACTGTAGCATCATCAGCCTCTTTGACCCCATTGCAGGACAAAGGCTTCCCTCAACCTTCTCCATTCATCCCTATCAACTCCGTTTATTCCAGTTTACTCCAGCAAAACTTCCTATCTCATCTCCATCTAGTTCTCTGTCTGCCCTGCCTTTTTTTTTTTTTTTTTTTTTTTACCATTCTTAGGTTCCAATTCTGTTATTCTAACAGTCCATATATTATTTGTTCGTCGCACAACGTAAATTAATTTTTATTTCAGTTGGAGCTTCATTACACTGTATTTCATCTTCCCCAGCCAAGAATCCCACATTTCCATAGGTTCCCAGGCTTGTTGATGGTGATGAGGATACTTTAGAATACACTTGGACCGGTTCCTGCAGACAATTCCTGACGAACCCCCCATCCTACATAAGCACACTCCAAGGGTAGCACTCAGTAACTCAATCCCTGACCAAATTAATGGTATCAGGAGTGTAGGGGCGATGGACTCCCAAGTCGACCGTGGTGATTCTACACCTCAACGCGAGACAAGTAAGACTCACACCCTGTTTTAACTGACAAAAGGCGGAAACATCGGGCCGATAATGACAATTGTCCGTAGTTACTGTAAGTCTGTAGTGGCTAATATCAACAATTACATTATGAAAGAAAGAGGACTAATAACAGTACTGTACATTTAACCAAGCACACGTTCTTATCGAACAGTGTAAAATACCTGTACACAGTAAATATACACTATAATAGTGATTTAACATTTCTAATTTAAAATCAGACTGGATGGCGAAGACGGCTACAGATTTTGTCCATGCCCCCCGGTTAAGAGGAGAGTTCAGTTTAGGTTAGGTTGAGGGGTCTGGATGCTTGTCCCTCAGTTAAGAAGTTTTTACAGGAGTTCAGTTTAAGTTCGATTAGGTTGGGGGGTCGTGGGGAGGGGTTGCTCCCACAGCTAAGGAGTTTCTATGTGAATTCAGTTTAGGTTAGGTTACGCTTGTGTCGTTGGGGGTATCTGGTTCAGTTACATAAGCTTATTATATTTTTTTAACCTAAAAAATGTTTTCACCTAAGATCTTTTCCGGAGTGCCATAAATGGCCTATTTTTGCTTACCCCACCCTAAAACCTTGCTTTCCCAAAGTGTCCCCAAGCTTGTTGGCTATGGGAAAAAAGATGATAGGGGACGAGCAGCAGTTATGCAGATTTACCAAAAACAATAATATTGCCGTTTGGAAAGTGAACCAGGCAACACAATAACATGACGGGGTTCGGACGGGTGCAACTGTAAATTTACCTCATTATTAATGTGGTATATATAAACACCATAATAACACGATACTTTCTGGTCCTGGCACTACAAGCAGACCCTTAGTGTGGGTCACCTGTAGACAGCTGTCACTTTGACAACTACTTACCTGGATGTCCACTTTCTGTCCTGGTGCTTCCTGAACCTCGTACTCTCCGGACACCAGCACGTTCTTGTGGATCTCCTCCTTGAAGCACTTTTGGGAGTTGGGCTGCAGGTGGAACATGATTCCTTCCACCCCGACCGCTGCCGCCGCCACCACCACCACCACCACACACACAGCCACCTCAGCACGCCTCATGCTGCCCTGGCTGTTTTATCACCAACAATGCCACCAAACACTTGCACTCCTCACAACGGAGAGCTGCACTTCACCTTTCACCCCTCAATAAGTGTGTGGTGAGCGTGAATCTATCCTCTGAGCCGCCTGAGCCCAGCAGGTGATGGCCGCCTCGTACACTGACACACTCCACGTCACACTCACCCTCACCCTCACCTCGGCACGCTACTCTCTTATACCTTAACACTAATACCTTCACACATCAATGGTGCCAATAACTCAAATGCATAGAACTGAATTATACCAAATACTTTTCTACAACAAATCTGCACTTAATCGTTATGTAGTGCACACAATCTGTGAGTCTCGGCCCAGTGCCTGGGGGGCTGACAGTGGCAGGCTGACGTGACTGCCACGACCACGACCACGGACTACTACCACATCCACAACCACAACCACAGCCACAACCTATATCCTGCTAGTACTTATCTTTATCAAAATTCATAGATATCTCAGCATTGTAAACAAGTCAAAAATTTGCACTTTTATTTTAAGACAGTTGACTGTAAGAAATAATTAGCTAGGAGTTGAAATATAAAAATAACTCAGCTACACCATATTAAGGCATATAGAAACTGAGTTTTATTGGTAGATGCTTTCATTCACTATTCAATTTCCTTAATTCATTATACTTCCCTGATGTAATTCTTTGTCGCTTTTGTTTGAGTTGTTCATAAGGCCTCTTCTATTTGTTCTCAATAATCTACTCCGGATTCTGCTCTGAATCCGAATCCGTTTTGGATTCTTTTTGATTCTTCCCTTTCCTTCATTGTCATGTCTCTAGTTATTGAAACTTTTTTAATCCATTGCTGCTGGGGGGTTTTTTCTTCAAGTTCTTAGCATTTTTGATAATACTATATTTCATATAACTTGTTTCTAGTTTTACCAATAGTGGTCTATTTTTCCCTTGTTCTACTTTATCCATTCTGAGAACATTGACTATTTTGACCTGTTTTGTTTGGGTTTCTGCTATTATTTCTTGACATTGTTGTTCATCCTCCACTTTTCTCTCTTAAGCTATTTCTGCTGTACTCTCCTTAATATTGTACATTACTAATAACTCTTCTTTTTCTCCTCCTCTCTCTCGAATCCTTCTGAATCTCAGTCATCACAGTCTCTCTTACCATAGTCAACACTTCCTCTACAATCTCTGCTTTCATAATCTGAAATCTCTCCTGCCAACTGTTTATTTCATCCTTTAGTTTCTCATTTTCTTCCATTATCTCCTTATATTTATATTCCATGTCTTCTACAGATTCAATGGTCCTTTTAAACTTAGGTTTACACACTTTGCATACCCATACATAATCCTTGTTTTCCAAAACCTTATAGTGTGCTACTGGCACTTTATGACATCCTGCATGGTACCATGTATCACACAGTTCACAGCATAGTGCATGTTCCCCATCTTTAGTAATAAATTTGCAAATACCTCATCTACTTTCCTTGTCAGCTCCGCCTTCACCGTCCATGCTTATGTTTTCAATTCCACTCTTCCTTCTTTCTCCTCCTCCTCTTTTTTCTTGACTGCGAGACATGAACCCTAGACAGTAATTTGAAGAGACGAATTGATGGTTCTGGTAACTAAAACTTACTCCGAATCATTGGATATTAATATCCAATGATTAATGGTGGGCTTTAAAGTACAAACATATAGTCTTTATTAATGTGCTGAGTTTTTTTTTCCTTCTCCAGAGGGTAGTGTCTCAGACCTTCACTACATGTATAAGGAATAACACCAAAAGAAAGGGAAAGTTCTACTGTAGTAGTGTTGCTTCTTCTATCCACAAGGAAAGAAAACTAAAACTCTTTCCCTTGAATCCACCGATATAATTTTATTCTATATCGTGTCAACTAATTAACAAATCAGTTCCTTTATCATAAATATAGTTCTGAATAGAAGTATCCAATATTTAGATGGTTTTCAAAGTAAACTCTTCACATCGTTGCCATGCTTTTTCTTTACCGAACAGTAAATATATCACAAATGTGGTTGGTACATTCCTCGGACTATTTATATCAACACTTTAGTAATAACACAATCACTCCTGCACATTTTGTCACGTATAATGGAGTCCCCAAATCCAAAACAGAAACAAGGCGGGAACAAAGGACAATCCCAGGGGTGACACAATCGAACTTTGCTTTAATTCAACGGATCTCAATAGGTTTCAATGTTTGACTCCACGTAATAACAGTGATATTAAGGAGAACGTTCAAGAAATATTCTACTTTAGAAGTACAGAGTATTGAACTTACCAAAATGCATTGTGTAGAAATAATTGCCCAACAAATTATCTTTGTGTGTTATTCATTCAATAAAGCAACAACTATTTGGTTCGTGAAATGCCCATTCCTTAAGCTAAATAAATCAGTTAATAAATAAACATAATTATATCACGCAATGAAAGCAACACACTAGAACGTTATATTGATTGCTTCGTTAGTAGTGTGCTGCACCAATGCATGAACCTGCCGAGGGAGAGCGGCTGGAGCCTGGAAGGTCACCACCGCTAAACATTGGTCATTTACCAGTATTCGGCAAGAAGTAGTTGAGTTATAACAATAATCCCGCCAGGCCCGTGAGGCATGCCAGCTGCCTCAACACGGGTCAATGGCAGTGTGAAAGATGCTGCCACACTACCTCCAAGACTTTGAGCGTTCCAGTGATGGTGATGAAGATATTAATGATTGATGACGATTATGATAATGATGATGGTGGTAATGACAATGATGATGATGATGATGATAATAATAATAATAATGATAATAATAATAGCAATAATAATATGGTGCCTGAGTTGGCTTCACCGTCCCTTTTTTCCTGCTTCCCTGTGACTGATGGCGCCAGACGGTCTCTGCTCCCCTAGTCACAATAATAATGCACATTGTCTTCCTCCAGACACGTCATGTCAGGAGTGTCACCACTTCCTGCATTACCACCACCACCTACACCTCTCTGCTATAACATTATCATATAGTCACTCCTGAAACAGTAACATACAACAGCAGCAACAACAACAACGACAACGGCGGTGATGACAACAGCTGCTAACAGGTGACAATACTGCAACGAAGAAATGGTAAAGTTATCAAACCGTTGTATCTTACAGCTTACTGTGCACCGGATCCACAGGGATCACCCGTCTGGCGTCAGTCCCGAACTAGCGGTACCAGCCCAGGAGATACTGAAGAAGCGTGACTCTCTTCTTGGTGGGGGCGATAGTGGTGGTGGTGGGAGGGGACGGAGCACGGGGACATGTAGTCTCGTAATCTAAAGAGAATCGCAGGCTGCGTGTCGCTCCATTTAGTGTGCGCACCGAAAACCTCTCAACGTCTTCGAAACGATCTGTTGGTGAAAATACAGTTTCAATTATGGAGGAAATTAAGAAAGTAAACATGCTAACAAACCCGCCCGAAGTTACTGCTTGAACGTGCACTCGTATACTATCAATGCTGTATAACATGGATTATTGGCCTCAGGGAAAATGTAGTAACGTGTATCCCTCCCTGCCCCCCAACCCCACCTTACTCTTACTTGATCTTGGAATTTTCTTTTTATTCTTTTTTTTTTTTAGGTAGTGAGGGAGATATTTACTCACCGTCGAGACTGTTTTGGCCAGGCAGACTGTGGCGTAGTTGTTTTCCGCATATCATCCGCTGTCTCACTAACACATAGGCACCACCGCACACGAGCTCGTCATTCACTGGCTCACTGTCTTCCTCACTCTCAATAAATAATTCAGAAAGATCATCATCATCCACAATGTCACTGTCTTCCGGGAATGTGTGATCATCACTGTTAGTAATGAGATCGATTGTTGCCTCTATGTTATTCTCATTTGGATCAGTTACCTCGACTTCGCTGAGGGCACCATGCACCTTAATATTAATGTGCACGTCAAGGTTGGCCTTGGTGACGGTCGTCGGTGGGAAAGTAGTAGTGAGGAAAGGTGTGGTGGTGGGAGGGGAAGAAGTGGTGGCGACTGAGGTGATGGTAGAAAATGTGGTGGTAGTGGCGGGGGAGGAAGCCTGCACAGCTGTTAGTATTGTTAGGCTCCCTGGAGAAGCCTCCTCTGTGGATGCAACGGTGGTGTGTGCTGGTGCGCCGTCAGCTGCATCAGAACTTGTGGTTTCCACTACATTTTGAGAAGTAGCCGCGTCACCTACAATGGCTTCTGTAATTGTGACATCGTCTGAACTTGATGTTTCTACTACTTTGACGACTATGATATCTACGGCTGATTCCGTAGAAGTGACGACTGAGGTTACATTATCTTGATCGGTTGATTCATTATCTTCAGTAACGCCAACTTGAGGTTCATATAAGGGTGTGGTTACAAATGTACCTGCATCTTCCACCACTTCTGCCACACTTTGTACAAGCATTGCCTCAATATTCTGTGTCCCAAGGCTTTCTGTGATGACGTCTTCTTCACCAACCACATCCTCCAGGTCATCCTTCTCCGTTACGTTTCTCACAGGAGTCACAGGGGTCACAGCAGTCGTCTGATCACTCTCATTAGGAAAACCGATTCCCGAGGAGACCACAGTGTCTGGAGGCAGGGAGACGGGCACTGCATTGCCTTCCAGGACCAGCCACTCAATCCCGTCATCCATGGGCGTGACCTGGTGCACAATGGCAGGGGTCTGGGGGGCGTGATCTGCCATCACTAAGTCGCCCACTATTTGCACCGAGTCAGGGTCAGTGACAGTCAGTTCCACCTGCATCGAATCGCCAGTCCCTAGTGGATAGGCGGTGGAGTGGCCTATGGTGATGGTGGTGGTGGTGGTGGTTGGGGGTGTGAAGGCAGCAGTTGTTGGTGGGACAGTGATGAGGGTGGTGGCAGTAGATGTGGGGATGGTGGTGGTAATGGTGGTAGGAGTGACGGAAATGACATCGAAAGCAATGGTAGCGGTGGTGAGTGGAGTGTGTGTGGTGGTGGTTTGAGGAGCTGATGAGGTGGTGGTTAGGTGGATGTGGTACGTGGTTAGGGTGGATGAGGAAGCAATCATGATGTCATTAATGGTGGATGAGGGAATGATTGTAATATGAGTGAAGGTGGCCGTCGGTGTGGTGGTGGCAGATGGGGTGGTTATGGTGGTGGTGGAGGGTGTTAGGTGGATGGTGGTGGTGGTGGTGGTGGTGGTAGAGGTTGTGGAGGCCATGGTGCTGCTGATGAGATTTATTGTTGTTTGTGTATTGTTTTCATCTTCACCGGTTGTCTCGAATTCACTGTTTACTTCCTCTGGTGGCGCCTCGACGTCCACTGTGAGGCGCACGTCCAGGATGCCGTCCAGGCTGTCTTCGATTGTGGTGGTGGTGGCGGCAGTGGTGGTGGCAGCGGTGGTGGTGGTAGTGGTGGCAGCGGTGGTGGTGGTGTCGTCGGTGGTGGTGGTGGTAGCGGTGGTGGTGGTGGTGTCGGCGGTGGTGATGGTGGTGTCGGCGGTGGTGGTGGTGGTGTCGGTGGTGGTGGTGGTAGCGGCCGTGGTGGTGTCGTCGGTGGTGGTGGTGGCGGCCGTGGAGGCAGCGGTGGTGGTGGTGGCGGCGGTGGTGGTGGTGTCAGCGGTGGTGGTGGTGGCAGCGGTGATGGTAGTGGTGTCGGTGGTGGTGGCAGCGGTGGTGGTGGTGGTGGTGTCGGCGGTGGTGGAGGTGTCGGCGGTGGTGGTGGTGGTGGTGATAGCGGCCGTGGTGGCAGCGGTGGTGGTGGTGTCGGCGGCGGTGGTGGTGGTGGCAGCGGTGGTGGTGTCAGTGGCGGCAGTGGTGGTGGTGGAGTAATCAACTGTTGTCAAGGCAGATGCAACGATAGGCTCATTGATGAACTCAGAGTTACCATTAGAATCAAACTCTGAATAGTCCCACATTATTAGAGACTCAGGCAAGGTTACAGGCTCAGTCACTGTTGCAGGGTCAGCGTCTGTTGTGGAGTCAGGGGTACTTGTAGCATTATCATCCAAGGTTGTATCCTGAGGTGCAAGTGTAGACTCCATTTGGTCACCGAGAGGACGCCACGAAATGCCTGTCAGATCCTGGGGTAGAGTAGATGAGGGCATTATAGCCGCTCCATTTATCACCATACCTGCCGTGACCCAGCTAGTGTCCTCCTCAGATTTAGTCGCGTCCAACGTCGCCATGAACAGATCGCCAACGTCCTCGGAAGGTTGGTTGCCGTTCAAGAGGTACTCCGTCAGGAACTGGTCTTTTAACTTCTCTAACATCTCGTCCACGTCCTCTACGCCGCTCTCCAGGTTGGTCATGGTTTCCATAGGGTAGGTATCCTTCAGCCCTAGCAGTTCCGGATCGGTTGGGAGAATAGGAGCTTCATAGGAGACGAAGGATGCAGTAACAGGAGACGTGGTAGTGATATCAGGGGAGACTATGCGATCGTCGGAAGATGGAGTTTGTTGGTCTGAAGTCACGATGTCATGGGTTGTGGTGACGGCATTCAAGGGTGGAACGTAGGGGAGTGTGAAGGGGATGTATGTGAGTGTGTCGTCGGTGGTCGTGGTCGGGGTGTTGTCGGGTGTGGTTGTGATGTCGGAGGGTGTGGTCGGGTTGTTGGGTGTGGTCGTGATGAAGGATGGTGTGGTTGGGGTGTTGGGTATGGTCGTGATGTCAGATGGTGTGGTAGGGGTGTTGGGTGTGGTCGTGATGTCAGATGGTGTGGTAGGGGTGTTGGGTGTGGTCGTGATGTCGGATGGTGTGGTTGGTGTGTCGTGGGGTGTGGTGTGGCTGCTTGAGGTCAGGTCGTTGAGGATTGCAGTCTGGTCATCGGAGGTCGTTATTGTGACGTCTGAGATTGTGTTCTGGGTGGTGAGGGGCGTGGTCTGCCCATTGGAGATCACTATGTTGTTGGGGGTTGTGGTCTGAGTGGTAGGGAGAGTAATTGGGGAAACTTCCGTCGTGGTCTTGAGGTAGGAGGTCGTGGGGTCACCGGCAGGGTTTTCATCGTCTTGGATTGAAATATAACCTGATGTGATCTCTAAGCTGTCCTGAGGCATAGAAGTCTTTGAGGACTCAGTGTGTGGAGTCTTTGAGATAATGTCTGTGGTTGGCGAAGGTTCAGGTGAAGATGTGTGAACTTCAGTCACTGGTGTGTCCAAAGTAGCAAGGAGAGTGTCCTCGATATCAACCGTATCGCTTGCAGGAGTAGAAGGATCTATTGTGGTTTTCTCCTGATGTTGTGTGATGGTGGTGGTGTTAGGATCTGGCTGTTCCTCTTCTTCTCTTATTCCTTCTTCTCCCTTCTTTTCCTCCTCCTCCTTGTCCCGCTGCTGCTGTTCTTTTTGCTGCTGCAACTCGTGCACCACGTTCTGTATTTGCGTGATGACAGCTTCATTAGTATGAGAATCCAATAATGGGACGAGGAGTATCGGGTGTTCTTGAATGGCGGCGGATTGGTCTGTTGGGTTGGAACTCTCTTCAATGGAGTTCACTGGAGAGAGGTCTGGCACGCTAATGGTCGTTAACACCGGGTCTGAGGTGATGGTCTCTGTTGAACTGGACTGTGTTGTAATATAATCAATACTATTTTGAGACCAAACAATCAAAGGGATGACGTTGTGGTCGCCTTCCTCCGCTGCAGCACCGCCAGACACCCTCACCTCCTCTACTGTCTTGTTCACCAGATCGAGCACGTCCAGCACGCCGAAGTTCACTCTGTCATCCTCTGTGTACTGTTTAGGATCACTCTTTTGTCTGCCGAGACGCGTTGGAGATGGATCCACACTCCTGCCTGATCTTTTACTGCCACCAACACGACTTCTGCCTTTGTTGTTGTTGCTGCTGCTGCTGCTGCCGTGCCTGTTGGTTTTGCGCTTCTTACTGTTAGACTGCTGGTTGTTTCGGACGGTGCGTTCGAGACTGTTCTGCTGCATGTTCACGTTGTTGAATTGACGCTTGCAGGGGTCTTCACTCTTGAGGGATCTGTGTGTGTGTGTGTGTGTGTGTGTGTGTGTGTGTGTGTGTGTGTGTGTGTGTGTGTGTGTGTGTGTGTGTGTGTGTGTAAGGAGGGGGGGGAAGGATGTCTGCATTAGATGAGGACTTTGAAACTTCTCCAGCTCGTTGTATTATGTTTAAGACGCGTGGCATTAAGATACAAGTGTAATATTGCAAGCATGAATATTTATCTTTTCTCATGATTGTTTTTTATATATATATTTTTTTTAACACAGGTATAACATTTGCTACCATCACCTGCCTTACCACCACCACCACCACCACCACTTTCACCTGATCCTCACCTTGACAATCTACTAAAACAAACATCGTAGTTGAGGTCGCCGCCGAAGTCATGATTCAAGGAGTGGACGGAGGAGGTGTCTTGGCGGTAGTACTGGAGACACCCGTGAGGAGCTAGGAGAGAGGGAGACAGCTAGAGTATAGGAAGCTCTACTATATATTGATTTAAACTATTATATCTCTCTATATCTATCTATCTATATCTCTCTCTCTTTCACACACCCACCTGCCTCCTCCTCTGTGAGCTGGGAGATGAGCACCTTCCATTGTCGCCGCGGGAGGCCTTGGCGAGGGAGGAGGTGGGAGTTGTCTAGCCTCACCTTGATCTCCACTTCACCTGGCAGCATGTCCAGGTACACTGCGGAACGAGAGGGAGAAGGAGGATGAAGGCGAAGGAGGAGGAGGAGGAGGAGGACGACGACGAGAAGGAGGGAGAGGAGGAGAAGAAGTAGTAGTAGTAATAGTATAAGGCTTTCCCAACCTAAAAAATACAAATAGAGTGATATAAAACAGCCTTCCGGACCATAGACATTTGCATGCGAAGTAAAAGTCATATTATACAGCGTCTGGAGGGAAAAACAATGAAATAAAAACAATGGGAGGGGAGGGGTGGGAGGGAACGTGGAGCTCTTTAGATCCCACTCCTAGACACGGTGTATTGGTAAGCAGGACAGCACACCACCACTGTACTCATTACCCAGCCACGCATTAATGAATCACACCGCACACCACCTCGCGGACACAGGCGGAGGCGGACACGGATGATAGGAGGTACACTCTTGTTGGCTAGTGGGTCGTTGCTAGTCTGTCTGTCATGCGGTCGGGAGTTTGATAACCAGAAGCTTTATATACCGTGAAGAATGTAATAATATCTATCATAAATAATCTGTCAGGTTTTGTTTTATGTTTATAACTATACAAGATGATGTAAGAATGTTTATATATGCGGGGAAGGGAAGAAATACAGTATACTATTAGATTAGGTTAGGTCAGCGACATTGTGTACTTACAGTGTTGTTGCGAGTTATTCCCACAGAGTTGAGGCGTGAGGGGCTGTGACACGCTGGAACGGGAGGCGATGAAGGCGTCACCCAAGCAACGGCCCCGACGAGGTGTTCCCAGATCCATTACCTCCAGCTCCAGTCTTGCTTGTACCACCTGCACGGCCGCCGGGAGGTTGGAGCGATGGGAGGGGAGGGGAAGAAAACAATGTGTGACGAAAGGCAATGCACACACACACCCACCCACACACACACACACACACACACACACACACGCACGCACACAGGAGACTACATTTACTAGGAACACATAATAAACTTCTACCTACTACTCATCAAGGGTCAAAGATAAGCCAGCGAACAGAAAACAGAAGCACAACATTATAGGTTAATTAAAGTTGCGAAGTTTATCACTATACGAGTAAGGCAAAGTTAAGGGAAAGTGGCTCTTACATGGTATATAGAAAGTCAAGCATCAAGGACAAGGAGACAAAAACTATGGCTATGATAAAGAACTTGATAGCAGAACACACATGCAATACCCGCTGTGGCTCTGCTGGTTCCTACGTATACTGTATAACATTATCCACTTATTCATCTTTATACAACAAAAAGAAACTCGTGGCTTAACTTAACCACTTAACTTAACCTCTCTTGGTGATTAGAATGCAAATACATCTAAACCACACACTCACACTACAGGTTCTTCACTTACTTCACGGTTTTGACACTATCACAGAAAAATAACCTGTCATTTTCCTTTTCCCTCTTGACTCTAGCATGCACGTCCCCGTCTCCCCTAGTCACCCACCTTGGCGTTAGTTCTCCTGATCGTGATGGTGCAGGAGGCAGGGTCGGTGGTGGCGTCCGGGAAGTCCTTGTTGACGAACCAAGTGTTGTTGAACTTCACCTCACCACCACACAACACCGGCACTGTAGGGGAGCGAAAGGGTGATAGGACAAGAGAATGAAAAGATGATAGGAGGGGTGGTCACACACACACACACACACACACACACACACGCACACACACTTACCCACGCAGCACACGCCACCAGAAGCACATTTGCCGGAAGCCACGCCTCCCTCTTTCTTGCAGTCGGCGTCTTTGAAACAAGTGCCCCGCGGGAGGAGGGTGTTGGCGGCGGCACACTCTACAGGAGCCACCTCGGGCGCCGGTGGCCAGAAGGAGAACCCAACTGTGAAGGAAGTATGAGGTTATAATGAACTGCAGCTGTGGTGGTGGTGGTTGTAGCAGCGGGAACTATCATATCATAGACATAATCATAATCATCATCCTCACTATTATCATTTTTATTTTCATGAGTAGTAGTAGTGTAACGTCTTTTCATAAACACCAATCTACCAATCAACCAATGATGAACCTAATGTTGTAGTAAGGGGGAAGGTCTGAGGGTTAAAACATTATTTACACTGAAGGAAATAAGAAATAAAAGGAAAAATAGTGAGAAAGACAAAAACCACGTGTGTACCTAAGCCTTGGTAACACTTGAATAACGGAAGCATGACCACCGTTACCTTTCTCTCTCTCTCTCTTTCTCTTTCTCCCTCTTTTCCTTTCCAACCCCTTCCTCCCAATTCTTTCACCCTCTACCCTCACCCCCCCTGCCTTGCCCACATCCATCTTTGAACCTACCATTCCTTTACACCAACCCACCCTTCCCTCTCCCTCCCCCACTCCTTCACACACCCACCCACCACGTCACGCCCGCAGGCATAATGGGTGTAGGGGCCTCTGTGGGTCCTCTAGGGTCAGGTCTCACAGCACAAGAGTAGGTGATGGGCGTGCGCAGTAGCCTTGTTGGAGACGGGAGGCGGTGCATGGTAGGGGTGGGTAGTGGTAGTGGTAGTGGTAGCATGGGAAGTGGGTTTGTTGACGCTTGTTTTTGTCATGGAACGTACACACACACACACACACACACACACACTATCTCGAGTTGACTTTATGTCCTCGATGGCGCTAAAGGTAAGGAAGAGGAAGAGGAGGAGAAGGAGGAGAAGGAGGAGGAAGAGGAGGAGGAGGAGGAGGAGGAGGAAGAATAAAGTGGGTCACCTGGAGGGAAGGTCACCACAGGGGGTCACGACACTTCCGTCAGTCAGCGGTGCACCTCCTGCCTTGGGGGTCACTGTGTGTGTGTGTGTGTGTGTGTGTGTGTGTGTGTGTGTGTGTGTGTGTGTGTGTGTGTTCAGTGACGTCGTTCAGTCGTCTTCCTGCAGCACTATTTTTTTCTTGTGTGTGTGTGTGTGTGTGTGTGTGTGTGTGTGTGTGTGTGTGTGTGTGTGTGTGTGTGTGTGTGTGTGTGTGTGTGTGTGTGTGTGTGTGTATGCATTTCCTGTATTTATTGTGTCATTAGTCGCGGTGAATGTTTTCTCTCACACAAATTATCCGTTTGTGTATCTTTCTGTCACTATTTTTTTTTATCGTTAGCGGCGTGTGTGTGTGTGTGTGTGTGTGTGTGTGTGTGTGTGTGTGTGTGTGTGTGTGTGTGTGTGTGTGTGTGTGTGGCCATGACCGTAACCGATTTAGGGGGAATTTCAAGCCTTAAAATAACTTTAGCGAGGCCCAAAAGTAGGCTTATAGAGACGAGGTCAGCAGGTGTCTAGGCCTACCCGAAAAAAAGCCTCCCACCCACCCACCACCAAAACACCTCTCCGAAAGCAGACACAAGCACCATCCATTTTATCTCCTTATTATTTACAATGCATATTATCTTAATCTTTTTCTGTTTCATCACTATTTTATCTCTGTATCCATATTGCATTCTGTTCCTTTACCTCTTCAATCCAATAGGAAATGATACTCGGATGTTATTGACTGTCGAGGACGTGGAGGTAAAGATGAGGATCGAGGTGTTGAGTGTAATGAGGAGTCAGCTTGGGTAGTGTGTTAGGTCAATAGTGTATCATGTTAATGGCAGAATGATGTAACGAAAGAAAAAAAAGAAAGAGAGAGAGAGAGAGAGAGAGAGAGAGAGAGAGAGAGAGAGAGAGAGAGAGAGAGAGAGAGAGAGAGAGAGAGAGAGAGAGAGAGAGAGAGAGAGAGAGAGAGAGAGAGAGAGTGTGTGTGTGTGTGTGTGTGTGTGTGTGTGTGTGTGTGTGTGTGTGTGTGTGTGTGTGTGTGTGTGTGTGTGTGTGTGTGTGTGTGTGTGTGTTTACCTAGTTGTGACATACAGATGAGTTAGTTAAGCTCATTGGGTTCTGTCTCCAAATCTCGTGCTGTCAGTTCATGAATAGTTTTGGCCTGGTGTGTGTGTGTGTGTGTGTGTGTGTGTGTGTGTGTGTGTGTGTGTGTGTGTGTGTGTGTGTGTGTGTGTGTGTGTACCTATCATGAGAATGGCCAACTGTCGTTTCGTGGTTATGAAGCATCTGAAGGTTAGTCTCGTTCCCGGGGTGGTCACTGTTCCCTTTAACGCGCCACTGCGACACAATTACACACACACACACACACACACACACACACACACACACACACACACACACACACACACACACACACACACACACACACACACACACACACACACACACACACTTCTACAGGTTAATAATTCTGGTTACATTAAGGTATGACAGAGGAGGCTTTGTAGGGACGACGACAAGACTACACACACGGCACAGCTTGTTTGTTCGAAGCGTTTGAAGGATGATGAGCGCTGGACACTCTAATGAAGGAAAATTATCGTAAAATGGGGTGGGGGAAGGAGAAGAATGTAATAAGAGTGATGATGATGGTAGTAAAGATGTAGAAGATTGGTCAATGAAAATGTAAGTAGTATATAAGAAGAACAATAATGTGGAAGTGGTATTTTTTGTATTAGTAGCTGTTTATAGTAATAGTAATAGTAATAGTAATAGTAATAATAATAATAACTAATAATAATAATAACAATAACAATATCAATAATAGTAACACCAGTAATTATGATCAAACAAATGAGTGCATTTAGTGGTTTCCTTAACTGACGGAAGGGTGACCAAGCGCCGCTCTGACTATGATGAAGGTAAAGCGTGTGAGGGTCTGAGGAACTCCTATAACGGCGGCTGGCTGGCTGGCTCGCACACTGACCCCTTTATGTTGATGTGACGGCGAGGATGGCCTTCTTGAGGTGGAAACAGCATCTCGCGGGGATAGGAGACATGTTTCATTACTGCTGACTTATCTTTTCTTTAAGTTGTGTTTCTGTTTCCTTGTGTCCCTTTCTTTTTTTCTTTTTCTTCTTTTTCATCGTTGTTTTCCACTGCTTGTCTGTTCCTTTATCTTCAAGCACTATTAAACTTTTTTTTTTAACCACTTTTATCCTTTCCTACCTCCCCTCCTTTCATGGGCTGTTTCAATATTTTATGCACTGATTACCTCAATAACTATCCTATCTCTTCTCACTCCACCTGCTTGACACTTGCTTCCTCTTCCTCCACCACCTGCCTCCCGCCTGCCTCGCCGTCTCTTGTTGTTGACACAGATGTCGTGTCATGTGGCGGGAATTAGCTCCTTTATGTGAGAAACTCTTCCCACCAGCCACCTCGATCTCTCGTTCCAGGTGCTAATACAAGGTGTAAACAAGCAAGTGTGTCGCACTGTACATTTAGCAATCTGGTGGTGGTGGTGGTGGTGGAGGAGGAGGAAGAGGAGGAGATGAGAAAGGAGAATGAAGAAAATTACAGTGTACGTAGATAGGAGGAGAAGAAAAAGAAGATAAGAAAGAAGGAAAAAAAGAACATTACAAAGTGTACATAGATAGGAGGAGGAAGAAGAAAATTAGACAGTGTTCTGCAGATCGATTTCCCCGACAACAACAACAATAATAATAATAATAACAACAACAATAACAACAACAATGATGAAAGGTTCTCTTCCTGCCACATCCGTACACACTTTAAGGCAACTGTCACGACTTACGACTGTCACCAATGTTACTTTTTAATACATCATCAAACTAGGTCATGCATGCTGCTGGAAACGAATAAATGGCAAACAAGGAGTTGAAACCATAAAAGTTAATCATTACCAATCAATAGTAATCGGTACCTATAGTATTATTCTTCTACATTTCTTATACGATGTAGAGTTCGGAAAGACTGTTGTATCGTAAAACATATATAATTCACCAGTAAATCAGATAAATAAATGGTTAACTTTTCATCAGTTTGTGCACGTAGAACTCTTTCCTTGTTTCCCTTTCCTTCACTCCCCTAACCTACATACCAGTGCGTTCTCACTTAATTAACTTTCCATCATCACCTCAATATGGAGATTGCGCGCGAAAGAGGCATTTAATAAGTACAGGGTGGAAGTGGGTGGAGGAAGTTTCCGGCACACCCTTCTCTGGCGTATAGGTGGTAGCTCCGTGGTGTGGGTGTGTGTGCGTGTGTGTTTATCGTAACTAGGGTCTAAAAGGGATAAAAGTCGAGAAACCTTTCTCTACAGATATTTTGTTACAGTCCTTTTTCTTTTCTTTCTATCAGACATATACGGGAAAAAAGACAAGTTGAAATACTACTACTACTACTACTACTACTACTACTACTACTACTACTAATAATAATAATAATAATAATAATAATAATAACAATAATAATAATAATAATAATAACAATAATAATAATAATAATAATAATAACAATAATAATAATAATAGTAGTAGTAGTAGTAGTAGTAGTCGAACAGATTATTCAGCATTAATCACAGTTTGTCTTGAGTCTATACACCTTAATGAAAGCCTGTGCGTGAGGAGTGAGGTGAGTCAGCTGCTTCACTGATGACGTGTGTATTATTTGGCCTCGACGCAGTCTGGTGCCGCCGTAACAGAATTATATGCATATCAACCGCCAAACAAATATACGAGTTAAAAACACACATATTAACTGTAAACCAACAGGGAAGTGATGACCAACTCGCCCCTCGCCCCACATTCCAGTCACTCCCGTCATGGTAGTGTCGCCTACAGTGTGGTAGGCTCTGGGTGGTGGCAGAGGGGCACGCGCCGCTACAACACAAACAGTACCCGTAGTGGTCATACTGTCATGATCAATATTACTGTACTAAATCATTTTTCAGTACGCTTGTCAGTATTATTAATTTTATTGTTATTATTATTTTCATTTTATTCTTGGACATAAGTGTATTATAGGCCTATTCGGCTACTCTGCAACAATCTATTTAATATGACTGTAAGTACCACATAAATGACAAAACCATGACAATGTGAACGAAATCACTGCGACGATGCGGTTCTTGACCTTATGAATTTTGACCCCAAGCTTCTGGTAACAGTCAGTGCTTGATACAGAGGCATCAAGAATATCGGTCTAGAAAGAGGGAGCGGACGTATTAAAATGAATCATCGATTGTGTTCTTCAGGGATTCTGTGAAAGGTTGGGTGGGGGCAGTAGGACACCAGCTCAATGCCTGTACAAGAGGTCAAGTCACGTGTCATGCCTCCCCATGAACCCATTGTATTATCAGGCATCACGTCACTATATATTATCAACTGATCATGGGTTATGGTGAAGGGGATCATGCCCTTTCATGACGATTCTATGCCCAATAATTATAGTTTCTTATATTAGTAAAGAATTTAATACCGGAGCAAGTAGTCTATCTCAAAAGTTAATGATGCCCATTACTATGATGCAACAACAGTGTATGCATCACCCCCACATGTGCCCCTCCCCATGCATCAATTTCTCCCTCATCCGTAACGCTCCTTACTGGCGGCTCCTTAGCTTAAGCTTTAAAGCATGTACCGCACAGGAAACACTTCTTTGGTCAGTAAACTTTTCTTGCTAACGCCGCCAAAACGATACAAAATGCACCCTAAAGACGAATTCACAATACTAGACATGTAACAGAAAGGCTATACACATCACTACGATCTATTCGAATTCAAACTTTCCTTCATCAAGATGCTTCGCTCTGTATCCGCGCACGCATAATGCCGCGTGGTACTATAACTGCGTTGGCAGCTCGCGGCAATGTGGACTTAAGGTGTACTGTACATCGTTGGTCTCAGAATGTAAATAATGCCTAATACAAACTTGCATTAGGTAAAAGTTTCACCATTCTCATTTCCATATATACTTCTGTGTATCAATTTTGTAATATGTAACTTCAATATTTCGAGTTGATATTTCTGTATGAGTAAATATAATTTCCTTCAGCAAGGATTGTTCCGACTAATCATTGTTGAAGAAACACACTAATGGACGCACATTTTGCCAAGAAAATTTTTCTTGTGAATACCAGTTTAGAGGATTCCAGAAGTTAGCAGTTCGTAAGCTGCTTGCTACAAGGAAAACAAATCCTTAAATTAGTGGTCAGCATACTCATAAACATGACCCTGCACGGATGTGGGTAACCTACTTACCAAAACCTCGGGGGGACGGGCTGCTGTCGAGGGGCAAACCATGTGTGAGGGCGGCTACTGCCCACGCCCATAGAACTACCCACGCCATGCCCGGCTGTGTGGCTCACCACTCTTCCCTCTTCTGTTAGACGACACCTTCAAGGTATGAGTAATGATGCAGACTGACAAACGTGTGCTAACAAGACTGCGCGTGCGGCTGTCAGTCACAGGTGCGGAGCAAGGACAAGCGTGACTCCTACCTACTCACACCAGCCGGAAAGACTGCCGCGCCGCGCCGCGCCTCGCTTCCTGGCAGCACCTCATAAGTTTCCCTTTGGTTGTCATACACCACTATCTTCCCAGACGCCGGGCGTTCCTCACACGTCAACACGCACTCTAACGATAACTACTGATAATTACTATAATTGCTTCGTGCCAATTATCATATAAAAGCTGACCTGAATTTGTTAATATACCTTTATATGTTACATTTAATAGACCGCAGCAAGGAAAAAAATTATGAGAAATATTGTAAAAAAAAAAGCATTAACAAGTCAGGAAAATAAATAAATAAATCACAAACAAATTACACAAAATACATAAACATATATAAGTTATTTGTCCTATTCTTTAATTCCTTTGATGATTATGAAGATGACGATCACTAGTAATAATTAAAAAAAAAATAATAATCACATTAATAATGATAATAGTAATAACAATGATACTACTACTACTTTTACTGCTACTACTACTACTACTACTACTACTACTATTAGGTCCAGAAAGGGGAGAAGGTCCAAGACAGATGAAGACAATAAAGGTAGCCCATAAACACAGCTAATCGTTGACATTGGACATCTGGTGACATCCAACCCATTCGAACCAGACTGTTGTTACCGCGGTAAAAAACAAACCACATTCACGTCATTGTTCAAACCATTAACTGAGTCAAGACGCGCCTTCCTAAATAATATAACCTTATCCTGAAGTAAAGTTACTTTTAGAAGGACCAAATACCCTTCTGTAAGTCATGGATGTTCCTTGCACACACCATTGCTTCCAACTCATTTCAAGCCTCAATGCTTCTACTCTTCAATCTAAACTTATTGCCATTGTTTAAGCATGTATTCTTTATCAATTTGAACTAGTGAGACATTGTTCTTCCATTATTCCTGTCCACATTCACTAATCCGTTAACTATATTGCAAAGTATCATAATTAAATCTCCCTCACCCTTATATATAATAAAAGTGGAATTACTAAATAACCACAACTAATAATGAATTGATAGAATACCCACAACATTTCGTCAATTAAAGCTTTATTATTTAATACGGACATATTTCTTGAATAAGCCATACGACGACGTACAAATTATAACACGTAGAATATCGTTGTAAACACATAACAATATTTATCAAGCAATGTTCACTTAGCAATGCCACATATACAGTATAATAAAACTTACTACCTACAGTGTTTACGGTGTTATCACAAGTTGTTGCGGGTGAGAGAGAGAGAGAGAGAGAGAGAGAGAGAGAGAGAGAGAGAGAGAGAGAGAGAGAGAGAGAGAGAGAGAGAGAGAGAGAGAGAGAGAGAGAGAGAGAGAGAGAGAGAGAGAGAGAGAGAGAGAGAGAGAGAGAGAGAGAGAGAGAGAGAGAGAGAGAGAGAGAGAGAGAGAGAGAGAGAGAGAGAGAGAGAGAGAGAGAGAGAGAGAGAGAGAGAGAGAGAGAGAGAGAGAGAGAGAGAGAGAGAGAGAGAGAGAGAGAGAGAGAGAGAGAGAGAGAGAGAGAGAGAGAGAGAGAGAGAGAGAGAGCGAGCACCCTTACATTCTATATTCCCATGTGATTCTGCTCCAGTAAATATCATATACTGAGTCATTCACATCATTTGAGAATCTGATATTTCATTCATTAATTCATCATAGTTCACATCACCTCCTTTCTGCAACTTGCCATAAATGTCTCCCTATTGCACCTTGTCGCACTACATACTGATCAAGTCTTATTACTTTGCTCTATTTACCTTCCTCTGGTTCCTCTACGATTTTACTACAAGCCAATAATTTCATCTCACCTCTATTAGATAATTTTTCTGAGGTTTTTAGATGCTCAGAACTATTTATCTATTTCTCTCTGTTTATATATATCTGATACCTGTTCCTAAGAGCTCCCCCTTTAAGATGACAACAACAGAAGTTTCCATTTACTCCTGTCATAACATTTCTCCCTTGCATGCTATTAACCTTTCATTCTCCTTTCTCCCCTTCTCTCATACACTCTAGCACTCTTTCCTTCTTCACCGGGTCATCCTCTTGCACCCATCACTCTACCTGATTGATAAATAAATAATCACACACACACACACACATACACACACAGAAGAATAATGGACTTCTTCCCGCATCTTTACCCTTTTACTACACACTATCACCCTCAGTTTACTCTTCTACTACCTTACCTTCACTCTGTTCCTTGACCTCTTCTTCTTCTTGTTCTTTATCACTCTGTTCCTTCACCTCTTCTCCTTCTCTTTGCTCCTTATCACTCTCTTCCTTCACCTTCCCTTCAACTCCTTCTCCCTCCTCACTACCTTGTTCTTTATCCTCAGCTGCCTTTCCCTGCTCTTCACTACCCTTCCCTTCACTATCATCCTTCCCCTCACTGCTCCCATTAGCCCCAAAGGTGTCTCCTTGCCTGGGTTCTGTTCCTTGGTTGTCAAAGGCTATCTCCTCGGGGTCAGGGGCACGAGGCAAGAACTCCTCCCCAGGGAACATCTGCCCAAAGATTGACCGAGCCTGCAGGAGAAAAGAGAGAGGGATGAAATTTATGGATATAGTGTATTGAATGTGTAAATGTGTTGTAGTGTAGTTTTATGTGTAGTGTAGTTTTATGTTCCTTGAGAAAGAAGTAAGAGGCCAATCCAAAGCAAGTTTCTTTTCTGTATTACACAAAAAGATTAAATAAAGTATATATTATTATTATTATTATTATTATTATTATTAAATGAGTAGATTTGTAAAAGAGGTTTGAATTATGAAGACATTTTTAAGGACTGAAACTGAATGGATAGCTGATATAAGGAAACTAATTTGGGAAAGTAAAATTGGATAAGAAATTTGAAATGGAAGCCAAGAATGTGACCGCATTGATGGTTGGATGAAATATATGGAAAAAAGAGCGTTGTAGATATCAAAATACATACTATTAACCAAAAGATATAATTTGGTTACCTGTTCAATCCCCAAATCATAGTCCAGATCAGTGTTGGGGCCTGGACACAGATGAAGATTAGCTGGGGTGGAGGCTGCTAGGTCATGTCCACTGTAGTCAATCTGAAAATATAATAATCACATACATCACTTTAAACAAAAATATATAAACAGATAAGCAACAGTCAAAACAATGATATAGCAACTCTCTCTCTCTGAAATTTATGATCATATTTGTAAACATTTGCCTGGTTAATCCCTCAGGATGTGGCATAGACCATTTCTAGTCTCTTATAGGAAGCACCAAAAAAAAACACACACACACACACAGAGTCTAACCCTTTTTTTACCTGATTGAAGTAGATGCTCCATACAATCCTTGGCTTGTTTGTAGTGTCATCTGGGTGAGTGGTGAGAAGGCGGTCCACAGCCACTCTCAGGTCACTCTCTGCGTCCTGTCCCTCACAAGTCATGTGCACACAGTCTGTTAGGGAGATACAGGCTCTAAGGCAGTGGTTCCCAACGCCAAGGTCGTGATACAAATGAAGGTCACGTAGGTTTTTCTGAGGGTCTTAAAAAAATAGTAATAAATAACAGGGATTTGGAGGAATGGGAATGGAGGTGAGGGGAAGTTGTGTGTGTGTGTGTGTGTGTGTGTGTGTGTGTGTGTGTGTGTGTGTGTGTGTGTGTGTGTGTGTGTGTGTGTGTGTGTGAGTGTGTGTGTGCGCGTGTGCGCGTGTGCGTGTGTGTGTGTGTGCGTGTGTGTAAAGTTGTACTCACGCAGGTCCTTGGGGCACACATAGGTCCCGGGTCCCACCTCCAACACAGTGACGGGCCGTGGGTTGCCTTCCTTGGCAGGCACTCGCAGCAGAGTCAGCTGCTCCTTCTCATGAGGCAAGATGGATCTAACAAAGGCAGGCAGAGTAAATCATTAAGTATAAATAAAGTCAAATCAGACAGGTATGTCACATTCATAAAATTCACCAAACGGGAACTCTAAAACATATATTCCAGCTGTGCAACATCCATGGAATCTGAGTGTCATCCATAGAATAGCAGCTGCAGGAAGCATGAAGGGTGTGTGAGAACAGAATGGAGTATAAAGCAGAACCTGAATGTTATCAAGGCACTGAATGGTCCTGTAACTGCTCTTATTTTTAATCTACTTCATCATTCAGGTTGAAAAGAAACTAATCTATCCACTGTCCTTCTTCCACAAAACCAAACAGTGTACACATATAAGAGTTAATAATGCTTCACCCACCTATCCGTGATGAAGATGGCCCGGGACACCCTTTTCGTTGATCCATCCTGGGGGAGGTAGTGTTGGGGTGCGTGGGAGGCACTCATGACCAAGTGGCTGCAGGTGAACCTCTGCCCTTCAGACACCAGACCTCGACACAAGTGAGAAGGTGAATGCACCACCAGGGAGGAGACAGGCTTACGCAGGATGTAGATGCCCTCAAATACAGCACATAACCTGTAGAAAACATCATTTTTCTGACATTGAAGTAAGTATTGATATTATTAACAGAACAATCTACAAACTTTATGAAGGATGACGTGTATGTGTACTAAAGTAATAAAACAAATCTTATGCTGTAATTAGCCTCTTCACTTTCTAATCAAAATAACACTTGCATGTAGAGGTAAGGATGAGTCTTTACCTAACCTCTACACATAATAAAGGACCACTGTACTAATAATACAACCGTGTGAAGATAAGAATGTGTTAGGCTACCTCATCTAAAAGTGGTTGTCTCAGTGGCAATTTTTCTTTTCCAAATACCCAGAGGCAGGCTTTGCACAAGTGTCAAATCATAACTTTCTACACCTGTGTTGTACCTCATTAATTACAATACTGCCAATGTAAAAAAAAAAAAACTGAATCATGCATAGAACACAACTAAACTAATATTTATTTTATGTTGTCTTTCCAAACTCACCTGCAGAATGCTTGGGGCAACTCTCCGCTGCCATACATAGAGAAGAGGAATGGAGTGGTCCCATAGCGGCCCAGACTGGTGAGGAAGGCTCGGGTTCGCTCCATCCCCTCCCTACACCCGGCCCCTTCCCCCACCATGCCTATGGCTTCCGTCACAAAGTGAATGAGGTTGTCTGTCAACTTCCTTGAGCGTAAGAAGTCCACGAAGGGTTTATCGAGGTGGTCTGCAGCATGAAGGAAAAAACAGATAAAAAATAATGAGGAAATACATGATGGAGGATACAGTGGGTACAAGGAAATACATGTACAAGATACAGTCAAAAATATTCCACCTAATTAGAGCTAGACTAGTGGATCAGTGGTTAATTTTCACTTATCAAAAATAAAAGATAAAAATCATAAATGTAAACAATTGCAATATGAGTTTGAGTTAATTAACCTCACCTTGTAATTGTTCTGCGTGACGATCATACTGATGACAGAACTCTAGGAACTTCATGAGAAGGCGTTTCTCCACCAGGGAGACGGTAGAGGTGGTGAATACATCACTGCGAGAACACGGCACCAACAGCAGGCTGCCGTCCTCACCCCCACGCCAAGTCAACACCCGGGAAATGCACTTGAATTCCACGTACCTGCCAAGAAGAAGAAACATTAACCAGGAATGTCAAGGTAGAGCCTTTCTCATTTATTTCAGTACTAAGTCATCAGTTTCACAACTTACATAATATATTAATTAGTGCATTATAGAACTTTCTTTTGCTTTGGAATATTCCTGAAATCCATTTAATTTATTGTTACAAGATGGAGGTCCTGTCCTTACCTGGCAATATTGGATGAGATGAGGAGCTCCACCATGGGACCTTGGGAGTACAGCAACTGTGGGAACAGGAAGCAAATGTTAATTACTATTGGATGATTTGATATTATTCCACTGCTCCCATAACCATGTAGTCTACCTAAGATGTATTCCCTTGACTAGTGATTTCCGATCAGTGAATCAATCTAAATCTTGGTTACTAATAATGAATAAGTAATGGGCTGTTTTCTTCAATGTAAGTGACGTCATATTGGACTACTTTTGGATATTATCTATGGAAAATAGATTATATTTATATTTAAAGGGATTGATGCACCAGAGAAATGCAGTGTATTTTGTCTTTGATGTTCCTTCATTCAAAACAAGTTACCAAGCCATGGGTGTAGGCTCACCTTGGGGGCCAAGTCCAGGTTGAATTTTCTACTAATTTTCATAAGTTCATCCTGACACCATTCTTTTTTCTTTTCACTTTCCTCTTGTTGTGACACCTTCGCAGCACAATCCTCAGTTTGTTCTGGCTGTGGCGTTTCCTGTGCTGCATCTTGTGGTGTGTCCTGTGCTGTGCCCTCCACTGCATCTTGTGCTGCACCTTCCACTGCATCTTGTGTTGTGTTCTGAGGTGTGGTTGGTGGTGTGTCTGGTGTGGTCGTCTGTGGTGTGTTCTCAGGTGCATTGTCTTCCCCTTGTACAACATCCTCAGCTGGAGCACCTTTGGGAGGCTCAGGTGAGGGACTGTGCAATGGTTCCTTCCTGTCAAGTAATAATATAGACATTGTAGAAATATTATTTAAAAACTCATAATAGTGTTTAGCCACCATGTGCTATACTGTACAGGGAGGGAAGGCGTAGCACTGATTGAGTCATTAGTACGTATACGAGAAACAAATCACAAAACATTATCATTAGTATTTTTCAACAGTATCATTATATTTTCATTGTATTTCAGTGCTCTCTTTTCTCACTTTTATCTGTTCGTGTTGCCTATGCCTTCGGGTGAAAAAATTATTATCATTATTATCATTATCATCATTATTACCATGTGTCCTACGTGTAAGATCAACAAGGTGTACTCACGGGACATGCCAGGTCTGCCTCACCCCAGAGTAGTCCTGAGAAGGGCTGCCCACACCCACTAGCTGCTCCCCTTCCTCAAGTTCACACTCCCCTGCACACACACACACATCAGTCACATACTACATTCAGGTGTATTATAGACTGTGAAAGCCATATTAACAGCCATTTTTTTTAAAGATACAAATAACTATGAAATACTATTCAAATAAAGGAGGAAATGACATGAGTCCATAGAAAAGCAGCTGATTATACTAAACACATCCAAGATAATTGTAAACTAAGGTGATCAGTACAATTTCTTTTTTTTTTACAATCTAGCTGTGATGGTAATTTTATGATAGGTGTGATGAGCTAAGACAAAGACCAGCTTCAGATCACCTAAAAATATTTTTTTAATCCTCAATGAAGACAAATACATATAAAAATAAATGTAATGGTTTTAATGCGTAGTATTCAAGAAAAAGAAAACAAATAAATAATACAATGAACCAAATCAAACAACAATGGAAATCTAACCAGCTTACATTAACAAATACATCAAACTTAGAAGTGACTCAATGTGATGAAGACACCTACCTGGCGGCGTGTGTACAGGTGTGGCGGTGACCTCCTCCACCCATTGATGTGCTGCCTTGAGGGTGAAGGACGCCCACTGCACCCCATAGTAGTCATTCCTGGACAATGAGGCGGCAAGGCATAAGTATAAATATCACACCCACCACGGAGATGTAAATATATATAATGATTAATAATATTGCTGATTCATTAATTGTTATAATCACCTTATGTAACCTTATTTATAAAGGAATATAGTAAAGAGAATACTACTGATATAAATAGGAAATGCTGGCCACCTTTTCTCATTAATACAAACACGATTAAGGAAACTGTACCAGATAATTAAATTGAAATATTCTGAGGCTGCTTAAAAAGGCTTGAAAAATGTATAATAAAACTACATTTACAAGGAAACAAAACAATAATGACTCACTTATCAATATGAAGTACTTTTTTGCCGACGCGTGCTGCTGCTGCTGCCACCACACATTCCACCAGCCCTGGGCACACAGTCAGACGTACAGTATATTACAAAGAATAAAAGAAAACCGGATTTATTTAATCTAACTGCTTGTTGAAACTTTCTATATATATTTACATAATTATCAGCCTATCTTGTACATCTAAACAGTATACAAGACTGTTGATAGTATAAACAACAACATTAAGACGTAAAAATAGCAATAATAATGGTCTTAAAGGAAAATTTCTTACCTGTTCCGACCACGATCACATCATATTCTGTCGGTAACTCATCATCCATCTTGCTTCACAGGTTATAGGTAATCTTGAGGTGCTTTACTTAGTCTTCATCTCCAGCAGGCCGGGTACTGTAGCATAAGGCGAGGGGAAGGTGTAAGGCGTTATAATGAGGCGTGGCAGATGTGTCAGAGGTTTGTTGTTGTTGCTTAGGTCATCCCGATACAAGGATCATGTATATAGATAGATGGATTTATTGTTATATATAAACATATAATAACCTCTCTCCCTTCCCCTGGGAATAGAATATATAGATTTAAGTATTGGTAGAAGTTTAGTTATATATAAAAATGTGACTTCCTTCTTGCAAATTCATGTAGAAAAACCCCCATAAAATAGGCCACTTACTATAAAAATAGGAATAAATATATAACATTTAATGAATAAGATAGAAGCATACTTTATTCTGATTCATAAAAGGCACAAATAATACAATGGAATGACAGCTGGTTTTGTTTTGTTTATGTTTACACCAAAAATTCTTCGCGGGAAAAAGGCGTCTGTGGTGTGAAGGAGGGAGGATGGGGTGTGTCCAGAGCATCGGGCGGAAGGAGGCAGAGGAGTGTGTGGAGGAAACACCTAAGGCCTATTCATGGTGAGGAAGAGGTGTGAGTGTGTAGTACAGCCTCAGTAAGTAAGTGTGGCGTGCGTCCCCCATAGAGTTGAGACGGGTGTACTGAAGCCTGTTGGGTGGTGGTGCCTGTGGTGGATTGTAACTAATACTCGTACGTAGGAATACATTACTGTTATTACGTATGTCGTGTGTCCGTACTGCCAGTTGTATATAGGCTGCTGAATAAAGAAAATAATCCCTCTTCTATCAGTTGCTGAGTGACTGTCATTGTCAAAACTGGCTCAAAAAAACTTTACAGAATTTTGTTTTTGCTTATGATGACGTGATCTTTCATTTGCAATAGATAACTTAAATAAAAACAAAATCACGGTACGCCTTACATAGGGAACTCACAGCTGATGGAGCAACACTGACAACTTGTATGAAAGTGACAAATGACTTGTTGAGCTTATTTACCATCAAGTTATTGCGGCTGTATGTCTGGTAAGGTAATCATGTGTATCTTCCAGGGACAAGAAGGACAGAGTAGACCCGGCCCACTTCACACTAGAGGGTCTGAGGGGACAGGAGGCAGGGAGAGCACCAGGGACCATCAACGGGCAGCAGTTCATCATACAGAACTGCCAGTCCTCACAGATCTTCCTCCTAGACCACATCAACACCATTACTATTGATGACTGCACTGACTGTACCATCTTCATTGGTCCCACCACTGGCAGGTGAGACAGTTACCTATACGTAGACTGAGTAGTTATACATTAGATATATCACCTGCTACTACAGTTAAGTTTCATTCCCCTGATGGTGATGTTATTGCAGTGTGTTTGTGAGGGACTGTCAGGAGTGCGTGGTGGTGGGTGCTTGTGGACAGTTCAGGACGAGGGATTGCTGCCGCCTCGAGGTGTTTCTTCTGTGTCAGACTCAGCCCATCATTGAGGCCTCCAGCAAGATGAAGTTTGGCTGTTTTCAAGCCTTCTATCCTCAACTCAAAGGTATGTAAGTGACTTGTCTTCACCAATTATTTTATACCCTCCTCCTCCTCCATGTGAACGATGCTATTTAGTGTGTTTTGTCACCAGATCACTTCAGTAAGGCCGGACTCAGTGTCTTTAACAACAACTGGTCCAACGTGTATGACTTCACGCCAGTAGATGGAGAGACCAACTGGAGCACTGTGACACTACCCTCTGCCCTGCCCCACGCCCTGCCCCTGCCGAGGAGCCAGCCCCTTGCCAGGTAATACATTGTGGTGATGGTGTGGTGGTGCAGCATTACATAAAGAATAATGCTGATGGTGCAAGTACAGGTAGTGCAAGGAAGCTTGTAAAAATGTGATAGGATGATATGAAACAACTTGTAACTATTTCCAGTGTTGGGCTGAGTGTGGAGGAAGAGAGCAGTGTGGTGCCATACACACTAGGGTCCCCTCAGTACATGGGTCAGGAAGCTTCCCTCGTCATCCTGTTCCATGACAGTGACCAACACCGCAGAGCCACCACATTTATCACTGCCCTCAGGAGTCATGTTGTAAGTCATCAACATGTCTTGAGACCAGTTTGATCTGATGACAGTCCCTGATTGTAAAGCTGATATTCACATGCTCAGGACCTATTAGACAACGTTCCATTGTTATATAACAGTAAACAAAATTATTATGACATTTGTTATCATATAGTGAAATTGGGTCTTGAGGAACATATTGAAGTTGATGATAAGGAGCAAATGTTGAGGATTCCACAATTCATTCATCCATATGTGACCTAATTGGATGACTTACGTCCTTCCTCTCCCCCCTCAGGCAGACTGTAAAATCCAACACAGCCGAGAGGTGAAGATGGAGGCTGTGGAAGCCGTGCGAGTGTTCCAGGGCAGTGAGCACAAGGCAGCTGTGAGTCAAGGTCCGGTCATTGCCCTCCTGTGTGTGGGTACCGGCATACACCAGGCCTGCACCTTGGTGAGTGTTCATACACTAATACGTTACGTTACGTCTCAATACGATTATTACCTTAGTGTTATATGACTTACTGTGTATCCTAATTAAGCGTTGTGAAATGACTATATATAAGGAATGTATATGTCAATAGATAGATAGCTAAGTAGGCCTCAGAACATATAACTTGTAACTCATTTTACTAAACTATTTTTTAACTCAATAATTATTAGTGGAAGATACACATCCTTCTTTAAAAAGAAATGTGCTAATCATAAATATTTGGTAATGTAATGTTTGAATAGAAAGTTATGTGCAGTATATGTCACTATTAACAAAGTTCTTTTTATGTTTGTGTGTTCCATGTGGCGTGATAGTTGGCCTGGGATGTTGGAGCCTATGTGACCCCAGACTCCAGCATTGGCCTCAGGCAGATTGATTCCTTCTTCTCCTACGCCTCCATGAGTATGACCATGTGAATCACTGCTCCTGCCAAGTACCAATGGACCAAGGGTGTGCCACAGCTACTAATGCTGCTGCTGCTGCTGGGAAGTCATGTGGGTAGAGTTGTCTAAACTATTTTTGTGTACACTCTGCTTTAACAGAGTATTTTTCTGAGGGTCTTTTTTTCAAGTATTTTTATTATTTATTTGGTTTCTTTGAGCAAACATCAAACTTTAAGGAGTATTTAACGACTGATATTAGATGCTCTTAGAACCATCGCCACTAATCTTTCTTCGGTGCTTCACAAAGAGCTGTGGTAGTATAGGTGAGGTGACGAGGGATGTTTCTCAAGCTAATGCCAAGGTTCAAAATGAGATGATACTGGAAAGTACATTAGAGTCCCTGCATTCACCATCATTAAGTTGTGAACACTGATGCATAGCACAAATATGTTAATAGTCCATGCACCACATTAGATACATATGCAAATAACTATGTAACAATGATTAGATTACAGTAGAAAACTATGCACAAAGTGGCCCAGCTGCTTGGCATGCAACACTAGAATTACACATGCACGCAACTCAAATGGGAAGAACTTATATTTCTTTGCATTTTGCCAGTCTAAAAAATATGAATTCATTTGATCAATTGACTTATAGTTGAAGTGTGTGGATGCAGGGGCTCTAGGGGTGTAGCAATTATATGTAGTACCTGAATGGCTGTATGTACCCACAATACTAAACAAAGACAAGTATGGATATAGAGAGGAAACACCTTTTTCATTACTATTAAGTTTATAGTTTGGGGATACACCCAGTATTTATTTATGTACTTAATTTCCTAGCGTCACAGGGATGGTTGAAGCAGCTTTAATGTGGTAACTAAATTTGAAGTGATTAATTTCCTGATAACAAGTAGAGTACATATAGGTAATGTAATTGAACTGCTGTGGAACCATTAGAGTTATGTTTGTGTGATCAAGTGGTGACATTGTGCTGAGACATTTAGTAACTGCATCACTTCAACAGGTCATCACTCATCGTTATGTGTACAACTTTGTCAATTGATAATCACAATAATAATCTATGCTGCAGTGATGGCTGAACAATTAAAGGTGAGATGCAGTATTGAAGGAAAGTGTAAACAGGAGGTATGAAGCCACTAGGTGTGACTTGTTTGCTGATTCTGCCGTCACTGCAGTACTAAGACACATCATTACTCACACAGTTCAATTTCAGTAGTAAGACTAGGTGTTGAGTTTGTTCAATGTAAGGAGGGGGACCAATTAGGCATGTGTGGCATGTCTGTCCTTACACCTGTCCTTGGGTGTACCCTGGCATGTGTAAACCACTCGTAGTGTTGCATTAGTTTGTGTTTGATATTACTAGTATTCAGAGCACAACACAGGAACTAGTCCTTTCTAGTCAAAGTATTCTTAGATAAGGTTCCTCGGAAATGCAGTGATAATCGGTTTTAATTTACTTTCTATAGTGAAGTGAAAGCACTGGCTGAACTATGACCAATATGTGTGTGTGTGTGTGTGTGTTTTAGATAAAAATTATAGTGAACTATAAAAGATTTGCATATGTCCATAGAGTGTGATAACTGAAGTTCAATTTTCTAGTCAATCCTTTAAGACCTATTAAGAGGTTGGTACTGAATGTTGGGCAGCAAGTTTGTCTGTCAACCAAAATGAACTCAGCTTGATGATCTATGATTGGTTCCTCATCACACAGTAAGGGTGACCGTGTGGAAATTATTGTTATGAATGCTGTGTGACAAAACTAGATACAATAAGCAATTTCTTCTTTTACTCAGTGTATAACTTATTTATATTGAAGGTTCTTATTTCTTATAATACAGTGATTTTTTATGTCTGGATCAGAATGCTGTCTCATGCATTACTGTTTCATTTTGTTTAGTTTGTACTTGTGTGTCTATCACCTGGATGAACTAGCTAGTCTTGTACAGGACTCTGTCCATCAGTCACTTTTCCATCCATGATATGTCCGTCCAGTGCCTCACACATTGAGATTAACTATATGTTCCAGTAGATGTAATCATGTGCACTGTGATATCATGCTGCTCATGCACTTTACTTGGAAGCAACAGTGCCTGCTGTGCTACTATTAAATATCCGTCCATTTGTTGGTGTTTCAAATCTGTTCCAACCCATCTGCTACATTTGTCAAAGGACAAGTGCTTATTAACAGTAAGTTGTGGTGCAATAATGTTATGCTGCCTATTTAGAAGAAGAAAACTACCCTGAACTCAATGAACACTTAATAGTCTGCCAGTATCAATTTTCAGATAAAGGAAACCATTCATTTAACATACTGACATGGTGTTCATTAATGAAGTCCATTAAAACAAATTAACCTATTGTGGTTTACTAGTTCCCACTTGATATGAGCATACGATTCTGTGCCAGCACTAGCAGTCAATAGGTAGCTTTAAAAGACGGTTGAATCAGTATGGATAGGAATGACAGGTGGGATGGCTAAATATTGGATTATTCCAAGGGTGGGGGACAAGGAACTGCCTCGTGTAGGTCATAAACTGGCCTCTTGCAGTCTCCCCATTTCTTGTGTAAGAACTGCAGAGTTGGAAAAGGAGAAAGAGACTGACTGAACAAAACTAAGCAGCATAATCTATAGAAAGAGATAGAAGGAAGAAGTAGACAGAAGATCGACCTGCAAAGCGATACCAAGCGGAATAGGTCAAAAGAAGAAGACTAAGAAGGTAACTGCAAGAGGAAGACAGAAAACAATAGGTTTAAGTGGTGGTAGTTTTCGTAGTCTGCTTGTGAGTATAAATTATCACAAAATTTGGCTCTTTAACCTACAATTTTTTTCTGAATAATTAAAGAAGGAAATAAATAATAAATGGATATAAGATTGAGCCGAAATACTATACAGCCGAACGCGTCATTTGTGTTTTTAATTTTTCCCCGTCATGTATGTGGGGGTCCTTGGGGAGCGCCGCCCCAAAGCTACACTAACACTCCAACCCAAGCCCAAGCCCAGGGGGGATATTACATTTTACCAGAACCAGAGCAAAGTCGATAGAGGTAAATAGTAGTGTGTATTGATAGAAAAATGGCGGAAGGGAGTTGTGTGTAATGGTAGAGAAAGTGACTGGAACACTTGATGCTGGATTACGAGAGGTAGGAGAATACAAGAACAAAGATGTTAATGTAGGGATGGTGGCAGAAGAGATAGGAGTGCAAGAGTGGAGTGAAATGAGTGTTTCCTTGTAGGCAGATTGGTAAAATTACGGAATCATACATGCCAATATTTACATAATGAAATCAGTAAGAATTTATTTTGAGCCGAATGTCTTTTTCCGTATTAAGACATGAAAGAGTTCTGGGAGAATACATTTAGAACATGAATGAGAGGCAGGACCGGTGGAGGCCAACTCATTATAAGGGACACAGTAGCCTACAGGTGTGAGGGGGCAGAGGTAGAAAGGGGGAGTGAAACCTTTTATTCTTGTTCCTCTTTCTTTGCTTCTTCTGACAGGTGTGTGGGGTAGAACGCCAATCCAAAAGGCTACAGCGACAGTGACTCAAATCATCTCAAGCCCCACATACACCACCACATCACTGACTTGTAGATAGAATGTTAATCATCGGTTAATGTTTTTGGCTGAGCAGCCCTTCAGCCTAAGTAAGGATATTCATTGGTTATCATAAAAAAATACCTTATTATATCAATTATGACATAACTGTGAACAAAGACATACCATAACAAAGAGGTTCGATTAGTCAAAGTAGTCATGGAATACAAATTGTTCTTGTTTTCCAGCAGAAGCTATAACTGAGAAGTATATGTGATGGTGTAGTGATTCAGAATTATTTGAAAATGTATTTTGATTGATCCAACCATGAAAAAAAAACTTGTTTTACATCTTCTGATTGATTATTGACACAATCTATCTATTCATTTGATATTTCTTTTAACCTTCAGATAGAGTTCTACTGCAAACAACAATGTTTACATTGTGTTGCCTGCGGTGGGTGACCCCAGTACAAAGAAGAGGACTTCCATTTGCCTTGCCAGTGAGTGATAGTGTCACTTGGAGGAACAGTAGTAACAAACCATCATCATCATCATCCAACCAGGCTAGTTCTTTAGTAAGGGCCACCCATGGACAGCCTTTAGAGACGAAAAATTCATGTCATGATATTCTAATCCCACCTACCACCTGCTGTGGCTCAGGCTGTCCCAACTGTGTGTGGTTAGAGTATGCAGAGAAGCTAGCAGACTATTACGCTGACGGGGGAGTGGAAGCAGAAAAAATAATCGAGAGGGATGTGACAGACCCCAGCTTGAAGGCTTATATCTTGATGGAGGTGAGACTGAAGGCCAGACTCAAGAAATGATAAAACATACACGTTTTTCACTGCCAGTTTTAAAGACCAAAGATTGTATAAATACAATTTTCCAAGTAGGTAATCAATCTCTTTCTCTCTCTTTAAATTGATCATTACTGAGTATCAATAGTTGGCAGCTTTGGTAATGATAATGAGGCTAGTCATCATCCTGCACCACACTCAACAAGGTACAACCAGGTTAATACCAAGTGTGCCAGTGCCAAAGTGGTGCCAAAATCCAACTGTGGCACTCAGGAACAGCAAGATTCTGGGAAGTAGAAGGCATCATCCCTCACTATGATATAAAGTAAAAGTAATTGCATTGTACAGTAAATGTGACTTTTAGGTTTAAAGGTACAACATATGAGGAAAGATGCAGATTTTGTAATGAAACAGTTGGATTGCATTGTAATTAATTTTCTTGAGGATTGGAGTGCATTAAGGCTATAGAATATTGCCTTACCAAAGTCAAAGTCTTGGTTTGTCCTGAGGATAATATAATTTGTGAATATTTACCGTTTTACCAAGCATAACCCTAAGGTACAAGATAACCTGTCCTCAATTCACATTTAGTAAGCCAGTAAAATGTTTACAAGGAGTCTTATTGCATTGATTCTGGCTCCCTAATGGATGTAAATAGGTTTTAATAAATTTTGTATTTTTATAGTGTGGGTATTTCTGATTCTTAGATCATTCATCTTGTATACAATTTATGTATAATTATGTGTGTGTGTGTGTGTGTGTGTGTGTGTGTGTGTGTGTGTGTGTGTGTGATGTTATCTGATAATTTTTCTTTTACAAGGAAGTGAAAATTTCTCAAGAATTGTCTTAATATTTATTTATGAATAGTACAAACGTTTAGGTGTATGTTGTTGGTATTTTTGTGTGAACTTCTGAAAAATTCCTTCTAGTTTATGTTATTTATCTAAGGATTATAAAACAAATCATCATGATCATCTTGAAGGATTCCACAAAACATACATACATGTGTTGATCTTGCTCAGTTCATATAATGACGGCTCAGAGACTGCCATTATGAGAACAAGAAAACCTATTAGATATCAATATATATATATATATATATATATATATATATATATATATATATATATATATATATATATATATATATATATATATGTGAATATATATATATATATATATATATATATATATATATATATATATATATATATATATAATCTATTCTTTTTTATTATTAATTAATTAAAAAAAAAAAATTTGTAATTTTTTTTTTTTAACAAACGTTAAATTGCTGTCATAGTCTCAGTGTTGATTCAAATGAGAACCCATTTCCCTCGTAGCTGAGGACCATTTTGCTCTTCCTGTTGTACAAAATAGCCCATCAGCAATTCTTTCACTCTTAATTATCAAATTGAAATTCTGTTTGTGTACTCATACACAAAGGCTAAGGCAAGCATGGCATTTTGAGTTTGTGCACCGAAGTATATGATAAGGAGGTGTGGGATGAAACAATAAAATAATTTGATGTGCGCCATGAACAGTTGGGGTGAAAGTGTGAGAAAACTTATATTTGACTTGATCTTGAGAAGGAAGCAGAGTGTGACACTGACTGGGCATTGACAGAAGTGATGTGCAGTGCTATATATCAATTATTGTCTCAAACTGTGATGGCAGGAAGGGAGGTGACAGCATGTGACTCGATGAAGAGGTGAGAAAAGTGAGGGATAAGTGAAGGTGAATGATGCGATTTTGTGAATAATGGTGAGGAGAGAGGGAAGGGAGGGAGGAAAGGAACTAAGTTTGGATTATGTATGTGTATGTGTATGAGATAGAAAGGAGGGAAGGTGCAAAACATCATATTTTCAACTCTGGAGATAGTAAGTTCTGTGTTATCTGTGTTATCTGTCACTTAGATTACACAGGTTGATCACAGATCTCTGTTGTACTGGGAAAGCATTCCAAGAGGACCTTTCACTTCCAGGATACATTCCTGTCAGTTAGTGATACATCATAGTGTTGTCACCAGAATCATGATGTTTTATGAATGTAATGAGCATGTCTTTATAGTAATTGCTAGGAAAATTGATGACCCGTTAAAACTTTCTTCAGTCAAGCCACAACCCTTGAGATGGTGAGTGTCTTCACTTGAAGGCTTCCGTGATGGGTGTGCCCTTCATCATGTACTGGGCACAGGCCCCAGTTGCCTGCACTCCCTTCAGCAGTATTTCACACACAGGCTGTCACAGAAAGGAGAATCACATGAGTTTGGACTTTGGGTGTACTATACACTCAAATTAATGCAATGCTCCTATTTATATTTTCTATCGTTATGTAGAAACAATTGTTTATATTCAGTGCAAGAAATATGTTAAAATTTGATAAAGTAAGGTGAAGAATTTAATAGAAATGCAGAATATGACCTTAGATGAAAACTGCAGTATAATTACATTTTTTACATTCCTAATAAGAGAGGAAGGCCAGTAGGAAGATAGAAGGATAGGATTAAGGAGTGTATGTATGACAAAGGTGCTGATTGAGAGGAAATATTTTAAAAAGTTAGGAGAAAATGTTTGAAAAGTGACAGGTGACTCAGTGCAGCCTCCCCTTGCAGGACACTCAAACAGGGAATGAGATGTTAGAGACTATAGATAGATAGACTTACATTCAAACCCTCGATGCAGGCAGCAAAGATATTGATGATGATGTAGAGGAAAGCACATAGTCCAGCTAACCAGAATCCCACCAGCAGCAGGATTACCAGCCATAAGATGGACCATCCCACACTACCATTACCCTCTCCTGCACCTTCACCCTGGCCCATTTTGCTTGAATTTCACTCCTCAAACTTATGCCTTTAGATAATGTTGTGACCTGTAAAGAAGAAAGCTTATTACTGGATGATGTTATAATTATTTAAAACTTTCAAATTAATTTTCAGCATGTTTGTATAAAAAAACAATTCCCTCAATCACTTCTAGTGTGGCATTTTGCATGTACTATTTTGAAATGGAGTAAAATATTCTTATTATCTGTACTACTGAAAGTTAGAAAAATTACAAAAAATAAATGTAAATTAAAATCACCATTGTGGACATAGTTGATAAGATATTATATAAATAGTATAACTACTTTACTAAGAATTATGGAGATTGATAGTATTGCATACTATAGGCTCCACAGAACAATTGCAGATTTGAAGCACATTCTTTCCAGTAGATATTGAGAAACAGTATATCATTATCCAAGGACACTCATGTTTCAACTCTTACAAAACTCTTTATTCTCATGTACTTCACTTTATAATACATGCATGATTTGGCAACAAGTCATGCATACATTAATCCAAGAGAATGTGTATTTTGCATTAATTGTGGTCCAGAGGATTGGAAACAATGTCATACTTCTTGATGGTTAATGAATTGGGGTTCCATACTCTTGTAAAACTGGAAATGGCAACCCTACAATCAAAAGGCTGATGTATAAAAATTTATCTGAAGATAAGGCGTCAAGTATTTGACGCGATTTTCCCGGAAATGTCATCAATCATCATATCTCCGTGACGTGCGATACTCCCACCAAGTTACCAACATATATAATAGGAATTGGTTCCAGCAGGTGTTTGGTACCTGCTGCCCGATTTTCATGGTACTGTAGTGACGTGTCAATCTAAGATCAATTATTAAAATTGAAACATCATCACTAAGTGCAAGAGACACTACACAAATACTTCCGGTGATACAACCCAAGATATAACCAAGCGGCAAGTACCACTTCGATCCTCATACTACTCACGACAAAAGCGTGTTTTACAGTGATGGATGTAGGGCCATGTTCCTATTATATGGATGTTGTGCCTTTCTTCCACAAAAAGTAACAGTACATACCACATCTACATGAAACATACTTAAATGGCTGTATATAAATTTTTGTTTCCTTATTTTTTCTATATACCACGCCCTAAAGACGCCCATTTCAGGTGCAGTGGACAACCTGAAGGCCGATAAGAATCGTAACACAGCGAGGACTCAAGGAACACGTCATTCACTATTACATTATACTCAACAGTCTGAAACCTTGCGTGTATATAATCTATTACTCATGCATTACTCAAAGGAAATGTTTACAATCTACATAATTTGTATTAATTATGTAACTGACTTGGAGCCTCTAATGAGCAGATAAGCAGCTGGAGAAACGCGTAGTTCTATCATAATAAACGTATACATAGTAATGTGATTGCGTCCATGTTATGAAGTGTTATATGTTCTGATTAGCAGGATACACCCACACTTATGACGTGGCATGAAGGAGGGTAATCAGGGTAGAATAGAACTTCATGACACCATTTTGAAAGGCTTTGATGGGTTTAATTTTTAACAATATCCTTTCTGAATAATGCACATACTAACAAAGAAATTCATAGATAAGACTACTTCACTTACATCTGAATTAACATGCGTAATGGAAGTGACTTGTTTTATAAAATTGGAAACTTCGAAAAAGAGTATGACACTAACAATGTAACAACGCCAATGCCACAGGTACGGCACAGCAACAATCACTGAGTCAAATGTCACTAAGATGAGCTCTACGTGGATTATACTCACTACTTACTCACCTTAGCAGGACGCAAGAACCAGCTAGCAGAGATGACTGCACGACAGTGGAACCACCTTAGCTGTATGTATCCATATCATGTGATAACTGATAACGCAAGCATTATCATTAATCACCTCCGGCTGATAACTCGCTATCAAAAACAAATGGTGTACGTGTGTGTGTTCATTACTTTGTGTGATGTTGCAAGGACTACATGATTCATTTTATGATAATTGCCTAAACACATAGCAACAGTATATTTGAAAACGTTGTAAGGTATCGAAGTATAATTAACAATGGAAGCATTCCTTTGGTCAGCAAACTATCTAACTACTAACATAAATATAGTCACGTTCCCAGGCAGCTCTATCACCGCTAGATCTGATACAATAGTACCTACACCACTATCTGAGTTCATTGATCGACATAACTAGATGAATGAGATTTCTGAGAAGAGGAGGGAGTGGGAAGTGAAAGACCTGTTCAGACAAGGAAAGGAAATTCATAGATAATTTGTACTTATTAATATCACAATGAATAAAGGAAAATGGTAAGCATCTTGTCTCTTATATTGAAGCTTTGTCACAACTACATAATTCATTAGTTTGTTGAAATCTATCATATTAAGTATTATTACCATACAGGAGAGAGAGAGAGAGAGAGAGGGAGAGAGAGAGAGAGAGAGAGAGAGAGAGAGAGAGAGATGGCCTATGATCGTTATGCAATAACGATCCTATGCTCCCTTGTTCCTCTTGGACCAAAGGAAATAATAATGCATAGACAGATAGCAAAGAAGAAAAATCTCACTCAGGTTTTAATTCTACCATGCATATATCATTTCTTCCTTAGATAACTTAGAATAAAGGACTGGACATATTTTCATCATGTTTTATTGTATTCTTTCACAACAAACAGTTCAGCAAAGTTGGTTAAGGAATTGATCCGCCTGAGAGTGAGTCGGGCCAATAAGGTGCAGAGTTTAGTCCTGTGCTGGAGACTGTCTGGCTAGTGTTTACGGTGGTCAGCTGGGTACTGACAGTCATCGATTGTCTATTTTCTGACTGTTAAGAGGATGACTGACCCAGTTGTCATCTGGATACATCGAGACTGAAGCAGAGTAACCACCAGCTGCACAGAAACACGTGACGCGTAAGTGAACGAGGGGAAGACGGGGAGAGGAACGTGGGCGGTATTGACTGTGTGTGTCTAGGCTTACCAACCCACCACGGGACTGGCTCGGGGTGGGGCGAAGATTTATTACAAGCTGATCTCGGTGAAGTGCAGCACCACACACCAGCCACACCACCCTAACACGCCCACTTGATGCTGTACAGTGGCAGGCTAAACGGTACATAGGAGTAATGGTTAGGCCAGTACATTCCGTGCATAGTAATAGTATTAGTGTGTGTTAGAGGCTGATTACGTCATCCTTGAGACCCCTAAAGGTGTAGACTGCCTAGGGTTAGTGTAGGTAAGGTGATGTGCCTCTGTGACCAAGGGTTAGATTGATATATGTGTCAAGGGAAGGTAGTAATGGGATTGAGAAAGTCGCTGGCCAAGATGATTTCCTATATAAATGTGGAGTTTGATTAGGTTAAAGGAGATCGAATGGAATTTTGGATAGTGAAGAACAGTGGAGTTTTGTGTGTTAAGATGTAATGGTGGGTAGGGTAGCAAGGCCAGTGTGGGGTTGAACCAAGGCTTTGTACACTTCCTGCACTTAAATGGATGTGAAGGTATTATTCTAGTAAACAACATCCTCGACAGCTTGGACCTCACATGGTTATACGTGGCATTAGGTTTATTTTGGACATGCCCTTTAATTTTTTTGTCTGTTAGGAGAGTGTGTGTGGCTTGTAGAGAAAACTTTATACACTGCTTTTGGTTTTCAGTTCCTACTCTAATGAAAAAGATTACTACACTTTTTCTCATCTTTAATTCCTACACCTTGCTTTGCTTTGATTTTTTTTTGTCCTCCAAGGAGTGTTATCATCCTATCAGCAGCCAATGCTTTATTTTATTTATTAATGTGTATTGATCACCTTTGCAGCTTGTTCCTTTTAATGATACTTTGTTTATACACTCTTACACCACATTCTTTTATTCTTATTTATGTCATATTAGTTTTTTTTTCTTGATATGTTGATTCTCTTTGTATTATTTTCATTCTTTCTCAATTGGCATCCTTCAAGTGTTAAATCTGCTTCTTTCATCTTTTTATACTTCTCAATATTTTGTTTTCATCCTTTTATTCATCTCACTCAACTTTCAACCAAATTTTTCCTCTACCGAGGTACTTCCAATTTTCCAAGTTAAGTCTATACTTTCATCACATACTTATGTATTCATATCCTCATTAT
>JAXIVD010000501.1:5000-15000 GCA_036785275.1 Cancer borealis | reverse complement strand
ATGACGTGTGTGTGGTGACGGGGAAAAAGAGGCATCAGTTACACATTCTGGTTGTACCGTTATATATCAATCTTTACATATATATATATATATATATATATATATATATATATATATATATATATATATATATATATATATATAGAGAGAGAGAGAGAGAGAGAGAGAGAGAGAGAGAGAGATGTATATCGTGTTGTAATTAGGTGAAGTATTCAAGATCTTCCACTCTCACCGCTCCTTGCCTTCAACTTTAGCATCTCTTCACACGCAGAGTAAATATTTCTCCACCCTGGACTCTGGCAGTGAGGCAGGGTGAGCAACTTTGGCGTAGGGACAAGTTTTCCAGTGGGGATGGATAAAGTTTTGAGGAGAGCACTGTCTGGATGGCGCATGCAGTGTTGCAACTTTAATCAAGTGCAGTAGTGTTTGTAAAGGGTGGGGGAGGGGGTGAGCTGTGGGACTGTCCTCTCTGGCTCTGATCTGTACACGCACAGAACCCAATGTTTACTAAAGATCATTGATACACATACACGTGCCCCTACCCCCTTCCCATACACACACGCACCTGATGTTATCTAGACCGTGGCTGCTATCATGGAATCTGACTTACTCACACTTATATAATACGTTACAACACCAACACTCAAGATGATGCAGTCTATGTTAATGGATGTACATTTTCTTTGCTGGGGAATGTTACAAAAAACGTTACTTCTCGTATATTAATATTTTTTCGCCTCAAAGGTGTACGACATTGATTGTTATGTATGGTAATGTACGTTATTGATCTTACATTACAATAGCATACTAAAAAGGACAGGTGTGAATATGTATATACTCGTACAGTGAAGCAGACGAATGTGGCTCTCTCTCTCTCTCTCTCTCTCTCTCTCTCTCTCTCTCTCTCTCTCTCTCTCTCTCTCTCTCTCTCTCTCTCTCTCTCTCTCTCTCTCTCTCTCAAGGCTTTGTCACATGTTCAGCAAGACGGGGTCCAAGGTTTGTTGTAGGATATCAATCATATCATTAGCTGATAATTGATAACACAGTATTGATGCATAGCTGGAAAATGTTTTGGAATATATTTGAAAATTCCCACAAATTTATTTTCGAAATGTCGTGCCTTGAGTTGCTATTACACGCAAAAATATAAATAAATAGAAAGCAGAACGTTCTAATTCTAGATTCAAAACACATAAAAAAACCCATTGAATATAATAAAAAAAAAAAAAAAATCATTGGTACTCTTTGGTAGATTAAAGAAGAAATAATATAAAAAAAACGAATATACCTCACCAGTCGAATTGGTAATAATTACACGTAATTGCCTAACTAACGATCACCATATAAGACCAGTATGTGTGTGTGTGTGTGTGTGTGTGTGTGTGTACGGTCCACACAAGGTCGCCCAGACACGTGTGGGTGGGTGGCTGGTTGGGTGCATTGCGTTGCCGTTACCAAGGAAGAGCTTGTTACTGCATGTTTTAATACTCCACACTTCTCTCCTCTCCTCTCCTTTCATCTTCCTTGCCCTTCCCACACTTTAGCATCATCATTATCTCCTTCATTCGTAAGCCGTCACGTCTATCGCTACTGGGGAAGATATTATGTGAGTCCTTTTTATTTGTAGTCACTCTGTTATATATATGTGTGTGTGTGTGTGTGTGTGTGTGTGTGTGTGTGTGTGTGTGTGTGTGTGTGTGTGTGTGTGTGTGTGGCCATGAGAGTAGGGACGTGGGGTGGGTGTGAGGCGAGAGGTGTTAGGGGTTTTGTTCTGTCCTACGTGGACCTTATGTACACACACACACACACACACACACACACACACACACACACACACACACACACACACACACACACACACACACACACACACACACTTGTTTTCTTATCCAGTGGCTGTTCTTACTTTATGTTTTATCTGTACTTGGAAGGACTTAAGAATAACCTGTAGTTGACGTGGTTAAGATACAGACAAGTACCGACTGGATGCACTTGGTGATGCGTGTATCCAACGACGCTTCCATTTTTTTTTTTTTTTTTTTTTTTTTTTTTTTTGGTGTGGGGGGGTGGGTGGGTGGGGGGGGGATGGAGGAGGGATGGAGAGGCTTGCAAGGTAATATCCAGAACTCATGGATGTGCAGGAAAGACATGTTTTAGACTCGGCAACATATTTTTAGCTTGAATGTCAGTTGCCAACGTTGTCACGCATCATCTACCTGCCTGGCTGACTGAGGGAGAGGCGCCCCCCCTCCTCCCTTGGACTCACCCTTGCGTGCAGTGGGTTTGTGATTTGAACGGTGACGTCTAGTGCACCGCTCACCTCACGTCTAGTGCACCGCTCACCTCACTGTCGGTAAAGTCATACAGGAAAACTTTTATACAGCCTCAGGACACCATGATGTTGAGGTGTGGTGTTCAGCATCATGTTTCACTGAACACTGTAGTACGTCATACACACACACACCCATGCATAGTGTTGCAATGCAGGCTGTACGTACTAGTAATGGTTTCGTAGTAAGGTGCGCATCAACAATTAATAGGAAGGATATTGGTCATCGGTAGAATACGTTTTCATCATCACGTATACCTTCCTAAAGACCAACTTTGTTTTATCTTCTTTTTTACAACTTTTACATAATTACAGTTAAAAAATTCATAACAGTTCCGCAACGTTCTTCAGTTCATACCAAGTATACTTAACAAAGATATTATTAGTATGTAGTGAACATTTTGGCGCAGCGGGCGTTCCAAACCGAACATTACTTCTTCCCTGGATCCACTCCGGCTCCCAATGTGGCTTGGAGATCACCACACAGACCTATAGAAGCAGCCAGGCCCTAGAGACTCAGCTGATCCAAAAAACATACACAGGCCTCGCTGGGCCAGCTGTTCCTTTGTTCAGCCTCCCTGCCCCCCGGCCCACCCTCATCCACGGGGCTTTGTGTGTCCTGCCCACCGTTTAAATGTGGAGATAGTGTTCATCACGTGTATCGAACGTTGCAGCGCGTTCTAAAGGGTACGGAAACACGGAACAAAGAAATGATGAGGCTACGAGGATATTGCGCATGAAAGGTGGAAACATCTCAAACAGCTGACTGCGGGTGTTGTGAGGCTTGGCGGACGTAGAATAACCATAAACATTACACTAACAAGGTAACGTTCTCATAACTTTCAAAATTCCATAACACTTTTAGAGAAAGCTTATGTTATTATATGTAACGGTGGAGCAGAGTCAAGAAATGTTTAGTACTTTGATGATAAATCGGCGATGAAACCTATGAATACGGTACGACACGTTGGTGTGGTGCCAGGATCTACTGGAGCAATAACATGTGCTTCTTCTTAGTCTTGGTGTAGGGCGTGAGGGGGAGGGTATGCGTGGCTGTGGCAGTGCGCCTTGTCTTTATGGTGACTGTACTGTTTAACCATCCCGTGGAGTAATGTTGTCTTGACTGGTGTGGCACGGTTTAATATGAACACAGGAGGAGTCTGTATAGTCTCCTTTAGATCGGTAAGTGATCGGTGGATGTAGTACAAGAAGCTTTTAGGAAATTACAGTTATCCTCCTGTCAGTAATGTTGAATTTTCTGTATTATTTTTTGGGGTTTAGGTTTCATTATCCATTTATTTACTTGTTTATTTATTTATTTATTTTGTGTTGTATTTATTCGCTTAGTTATTTGTTTATTATTATTTTTTTTTTTACCGTAATTTTCTTTCACGTAACACTCTGGCATTTTCTTTTTGTATTGTATTGTATTATGATGAAAATGATAAATAATGATACAATCTCTCTCTCTCTCTCTCTCTCTCTCTCTCTCTCTCTCTCTCTCTCTCTCTCTCTCTCTCTCTCTCTCTCTCTCTCACACACACACACACACACACACACACACACACACACACACACACACACACACACACACACACACACCATCCAATCTGCTTCCCACACACAATCTTCACACCCTCATCTCAGATCATTAGTGTCAGCCAGTGTGAAGCGGGGTGTCAGCTGCTGCCTTGCCCTCCCTAGGTAGCGTCAGCCGTCTTCTCACCTGTCATTACTCTTATTATCACCTGTCGGGGTAGGGCGAACAAAGGAAGGATTGGGAGGAATGCTGGTTAAGGTGTGGAGGGTGTTGTATGTATGTAAAGGAGTGTGTGTGTGTGTGTGTGTGTGTGTGTGTGTGTGTGTATGTAAAGGAGTATGTGTATATGTATAATAGTATGTAAAATGGAGTGTGCAGGAGTGATAAAGTAATGTTGTTACTTTTATTATTATTATTATTATTATTGATGTTACTACTACTACTACTACTACTACTACTACTACTACTACTACTACTACTACCAGCACCACCACCACCACCACCACCACCACCACCACCACCACCACCACCACCACCACCACCACCACCATCATCATCACCACCACCACCAGCCTCCCTTGTCAACCAAAACAGAGAGAGAACCCTGACTTTGCAAATCATCTCCCAGCCACACAGCCTCCCTTCGTGACCTTGAACCTTCACACCTGACCTTACCCCCCCCCCCCCCCCACACACACACACTGTCGTTCATTAACCCCTCCCCCCCACCATGACCCTACTGTTGCTGCTAGCCTATTACTTACTGCATTTACCTCTCTCTCTCTCTCTCTCTCTCTCTCTCTCTCTCTCTCTCTCTCTCTCTCTCTCTCTCTCTCTCTCTCATGACCTGGGTTAAATGACCTTCCTTGACCTTGCGCACACCATAGAACATCATTTCCTACATTTCCTGACGTGTTCAAATCGTGTTTTGCTGAACGTGTCTCTTCCTCTTCCTCTTCCTCTTCCTCTTCCTCCTTTTACTTTTCTTTTCTTCAATCGTATTTATTTTTCTATTATTTCTATTATGTTTTATTATTATTATTATTATTATTATTTTCCTATTATTATTTTCCTCCACGTCATCCTGTTCTTGGTTTTTTTTTTTCCTCCTCCTCCTCTTCCTCTTCTCTCTTTTCTTATTTGCATAGTGTCCATTTATATATTTCCATTACCTCCTCCTCCTCCTCCTCCTCCTCCTCCTCCTCCTCCTCCTCCTCCTCCTCCTCCTCCTCCTCGTAAGGGCCAGTAGGCCTGTTGCTGTTTGTTCTTCCTATGTGTTCCTCCTCCTCCTCCTCCTGCATTCTTCTGTAATCTCCTTCCCTGTCATCCTCCTTTCACTTCCTCCTCGACGTTCAGTAATTAAAGTTTACATGTCATAATCATCTCTCCTTCTCTCCCTCCCTCCCTCCCTCCCTCCCTCCCTCCCTCCCTCATTCCTTCCTTCTCTCTCTCCTTCTTTTCTTCCCTCCCATCTCTCCTTCCATACATTCTCCCCTTCCTTCCTTCCTTCCTTCCTTCCTTCCTTCCTTCCTTCTTTCCCTCTTTCCCTTCGTTTCTTCCATCCCTCCTTCTCTCCCTCCTTCCCTCCTCTAACCCTTTATTACTGTCATTATTTTCTTCATGCATTCAAAAGGACACAGTTATATATAAACTCCCAAGCTAAGTAATTATGTATCCTAAGTAATCCTATGTGTTATCCTTGCCTGGTGGTGGTGTTGGGCAGCTAAGTAATTGTTATCCTTCCTTGTGTAGCCTTAGGAAGCTTAGTAATCCTATGTGTTATCTTTTCTTCCCTGGTGGTGGTGTTGGGAAGCTGAGTAATTGTTATCCTTGCCTAGTGGTGGTGTTGGGATGCTGAGTAATTGTTATCCTTGTCTGGTGTAGCCTTGGGGTAGGTGTGTGGTGTCTGTCCTTAAGGATCTCCCGGGGGTAGGATAGGTAAGGGGAGGGTAAGGTTAGGTAAGGAGGAAAGGGAATGTAATGAATAATAATGATGATAATAATGATAATAATGTTTGGTTATTGTTAGATGGTGCATTGTTATTATTCATTGTATGTGTGTGTGTGTGTGTGTGTGTGTGTGTGTGTGTGTGTGTGTGTGTGTGTGTGTGTGTGTGTGTGTGTGTGACCAAAATAACACAACGTAACATAACATTAGGATAACACCTCTAACAATAACAACAATAACAGCCACACGTTACACTCCAGCCTTTGTTATTATTAATGTCACACTGTTACAAACCAAGCCAAGTGCGTTATACATTGAATAGTGTGACGCATTATATTGACTCTAGAAGCTGATGATCATGATGATATATTCATTCTAAAAACTGATGATGATAATGATTATGTATTGAAACTAGAAGCTGATGATGATGATGTATTGACTCTTAACTTTGCACACACTTCGAATAGATTGTGATCGTATGTAAAATTTCCCTTCCACCGTAACACACGAATGTCCTGTTTGTGTGAAGGTAACCAGTGAGGCATCAAGAGGAGGAGGAGGAGGAAGAAGGGGAGAGGGATTAGGTTAGGTTATCCGTTGATTTACTGTAGTTACGTTAAGCCAGCGAATTGTGTGTAGTCATAGTGGTGTGTGTGTGTGTGTGTGTGTGTGTGTCTTTAAGTTTGTATGTTGTTTAGTTTGGTTACATTTTGATGCATTTTATCTAATTGTGTGACTTTTAGCTGCGGTGTGTGTGTGTGTGTGTGTGTGTGTGTGTGTGTGTGTGTGTGTGTGTGTGTGTGTGTGTGTGTGTGTGTGTGTGTTCGTCACGGCAGCACGGTCTTAGTTGTATAGCAGGATGAGGCAGGAGGGGGAAGGAGGTAAAGGTAGGCGGATCTAACCAAAAAAAAAGAGAGAGGGAGAGAGAGAGGAAAAAAAAGAGCGAGAATAATAGAAGATAATGGCGTGAGGGTGTGCACTTTCCAGGATTTGCGTGTGGCTGTTAGATCCGTGTTGTATTATTATTATTATTTTTTTTTTTTTTTTATATATTTATCTTTTTTTCTATCATTCATTTTGATTAACCCTCCTCTGTAAAAGTAAAAAAAAAAAAAAGAAGAAAAAAAAGAAAGAGTAGTGTAAGTTGGGGTTTTGAAAGAGTGTTGTCTTTTCTTCTTCCTCTTCCTCCTCTTCTTCTTCGTCTTCTACTTTTCTGCTTCTTCTTCTTCTTCTTCTTCTTCTTCTTCTTCTTCTTGTGACCGCGCTAAAGAAGCAAACACGCTAGCAAGATTTTTTTTTTTTTTTATGTGTGAGAGGAAGGAAAATGGATAAGATAGAAAAAGGATAATTTTCTTCTCTCTTCTTCTTCTTCTTCTTCTTCTTCTTCTTCTTCTTCTTCTTCTTTAGTGCACGTGGTGGTGGTGGTGGTGAGATGAGCCGTACTTATCCTATACTGAAGTGCACGACATGGTTAGAGAGGCTGGAGGGAGGGAGGGCGTGATGAAGGAAAAGGGGGTATGTGGTGAGGGTGGGCGGGGTGGGGTGGGGTGGGAATACTCTTCAACAACTTAGAATGCGGGTGGGGGGTGGGGGTGGAGGGAAGGAGAGAGGAGAGGAAACACGTGGTGAAGAGATTGTGAACGGAAGTTGTTTGGGTCTAAGGAAGGAGGAAGGGAGGGAGACGGGGGAAGGAAAACAGGATTGTCACTTGTGTTGTGTTGCATTGCAGTGTGTGTGTGTGTGTGTGTTTATGTGTTTGTGTGTAGTATTGCAGTGTTGTGTGTGTGTGTGTGTGTGTGTGTGTGTGTGTGTGTGTGTGTGTGTGTGTGTGTTAATAGCTCTGTTATGGCTACTACTACTACTACTACTACTAATAATAATAATAATAGTAATGGAATGACTAGGTTTCCTCGCTGCCAGAAGTGTTATAGTGTATAGATAACACACACACACACACACACACACACACACACACACACACACACACACACACACACACGTACACACTCGATACGCTTTGGCACCAGACCGTCTCCTGACAGAACCAAACATAACCTTGCATTCCATCGTCTCTCTCTCTTTTTCTGTTTCCTTTTCTTTGTATATCAACACATACCTAACACACTCCTTTTTCTTTTGTTTTTTATGATATTTTTTTACCCTTTATTACCAGTCTAAACTCTGACATTTATAATTTCTTCCCCTTCAATAAAGATAAAAAGATAGATATGTATACTACGTAATTTGTTTTCTTACACCAATATATTTTTTTTCTTCTCAATTCATCCTTGTAATTTTTTTTTCTCATTTTACTATTTATGATTTTTTTTTTTTTTTTCATTCCAGAATTATATATTTATTCCTCAATACACCATTATATTTTTTCCTCAATACACCATTATAATTTTTTTTTCCCTATTTCACCATTATGTTTTTTCCCCCATTAGTTCAATTTAATTATCTCCCCATTATTCTTTACCTGTATCGATAATAAACTAAGATGAACTCGAAAAAAATACGCTACCTGGTTACCAATACACATACATTATCAACCTCCTATAATAACAATAATAACAATAATACGAAATAAAGTGAAGAAAAATAACATATAATTCTCAGTATCACAAATAAATAAGTGAAATACATAATAGGAATAACATTATCAAACGTGACATAACATTATATTAACCTAACTTTCTAAATCAAACAATAATAACAACAATAACAATAAAAATAACATTAGCAAGCCTTATAAACGTAACATAACATTGAATTAACCAGTCTTTCTAAATCAAACAGACACAATAACAACAACAATAACAACAACAACAACAACAATACTAATAATAATAATACCTGCATGCCACCCTCACCTCTTCACCCTTCCTTCTTCCCTCTTAGACAGAAATAAGCAGAAGGATTGCGCCTCAAGCTGCCCTTCTTGGTGCATGTTTAGGTTAGAAGTCTTTGTTTATTTGCTAAACCAATAGGTCTGGAGGAGAGCAGTGTATGTTGCCTGAGAGGAGGAGGAGGAGGAGGAGGAAGAAGAAGAGGAGGGGGAGGAGGAGAAGAGTGATACCTAGAGGAGTGAGGGGAGAGAAGATTGGAAGAGTGCTAGGAAGTGCGTGATGGAGTGGAAAGGAAGGAAGGGGAGGTGTGTGTGTGTGTGTGTGTGTGTGTGTGTGTGTGTGTGTGTGTGTGTGTGTGTGTGTGAGAAGGGAGAGGGGAAAAGTATGATGATATTAGAACAAGGTAAGGGTAGTAAGAGAGAGAGAGAGAGAGAGGTAAGTGAAGTGAGTACAGAGGGAAGAAGATATGTAATGAAGGAGGGAAGAAAGAGGTAAGAAGAAGAGGAGGAGGAGGAGGAAGAGAAGAGCATACTCAGAGTAATGGACAAGTTAATAATAATAAAAGTTAAAGAAATGTATAGAAATGTATGAATGAGAAGAGAGAGAGAGAGAGAGAGAGAGAGAGAGAGAGAGAGAGAGAGAGAGAGAGAGAGAGAGAGAGAGAGAGAGAACAAAAACAACAACAGTATAACGCACAAGTAAAGAAAGATGTACATATTATTGAATGGAAGGTAATGTATGTATGTACGTATGTATGTATGTATGTATGTAGCAAAGGATGATATTGATAAAGGAAACGCAGGAGAGCGAAAACAAGAGAAGAAGGAAATTAATTAATATCACTGAGAACTAAAGGACAAGAGAGAGAGAGAGAGAGAGAGAGAGAGATGGGTGGTGGGTGGTATCGACCTGTAACAGCTATGCGGGCCCTCTTTCCCTCCCTCCTTTTCTCCATCACATCCCCCCCTTTGCCTCTAACACCCCGCCCCCCCACTGTGACGTCACGCCCTTCCTCCAGGCTCTCCACACCACTTTTAATAAGGAGAAAATCATCGTATTACTTGTTAGTTTTTTTTTTTTTTTTTTTTTTTTTTTTTGTGTGTGTGTGTGGGTGGGTGGGTGGGTGGTGGTAGTAGTCATCAGGATGGTAGTAGTAGTTGAATTATCATTATCATCATTATTTTCTTTCGTCACCAACAACAATAACAAGAACAGAAACACTAAACAACGAACTATATATAGCACTATAATTACCTCTATATACAGTACGCTCCTTACTGTGCTGCGTATGTGTGTGTGTGTGTGTGTGCGCGTGTGTGTGTGTGTGTGAGTGA
>JAXIVD010000500.1:144274-149099 GCA_036785275.1 Cancer borealis | reverse complement strand
GGGCGGATCAGCATCCATCACCTGTGGTTTGAAGCTGTCTGCTTGGAGGATTAACCTTGAACAACTGCTCAAAGTACTCAGCCCAACAAGCCATCTGCCCATCAGCCTCTGATACGAGGCAACCATCTGCTGTTTGGATAACACTCACCTGAGATGTAGACTTGGAGTGGAGCTTCTTCAGAGCTCAATAGGCAGGTTTCAGGTTATTAACAATTCAATGACCCTCTACATCTTCAAATACCTCTTCTTGTCTCTCCTCAGAAGAGTTCTAGTCCTACGAGACAGAGCCTTGTACTGGTCCCAGTTCTCACCCAGCCTAGCAATGCAACTCTTCTCTATGCTGTCTAGCATTTCCGCCAAAGCGAACCTATCCCGTGACCTCAGACACCTCCCAACACACCCTCTGGCAGCTTCAAGAGTTCCACATATGAAGGCATCCTACAATTCTACCGGGTCCTCAAGGACGTCGAGCACTTCAAACTGATTTGAGACTGTCACTGCATACTTATGAGCACATGACGAGTCCTTCAGTTTCTCAAGATGGAACACATTGTGATCACATCTTGATATCTTTCTAGACTTGATATGAAACGAGTTTTGCAACAAGTCTGTGGTCAGTTGCAAAGAACTCGGCACTTGAAAACCCTGCAGTTCTGAAGAATTCTCCGAGTACTAACGAGGATGTAATCAATCTCCTTTGCTACCCCTCCGGCATTGCTATACCAAGTCCAGTGGTGCAGCTCTGGTCTCTGATACCAAGAACTTGCTTCTCAACCTTCTGGAGTTTGCAAAATTCAGGAGAGAGCTGATGGTGTTCCTGGTACCAGAGTCATGGGGACAAACACATAACTTGTAGCCAGCTCTCTCAGTGCCAGTGGCAGCATTGAAGTCGCCCAAGACAATGAGTGTGTCCCGGTGCGGGCACTGGTTCAGTACAGAGTCAAGTTTAGTGTAGAACATCTCTTTCTCATCAGCCCCACACACCTTAGTAGGAGCGTCCACTGCAACAAGAGACATGAAGCCCAAGGTGTGCTTCAGCCTCAATCGCATTATACGCTCATCAACCACAATAACCTCAACAATGGATTGCTAAAGCCTGCTAGAGATGCCTATAGCTACTCTCTTATTCATGCCGGACCAGTAATAGGTAAAACTTCTGCTACTGATCTCGCCACTGCCAGGCCTCCTCGTCTCAGAGAATCCCACTATATCCATCCTCGGCCTACTGTGTTCATCCGATAGATGAGGTAGTCGGTGGTCCTCTGAGAGGCGTAGTATGTTCCAAGAGCCCACACACAGAACCCGCTAAAGATTTACACCCGAGCTGGTTTGGTGAGTAGGCTCCGCTTCTGCAGCCCCTCCGTCACCCCCAGAACTAAAAGCTGGGATAAGGGATCCTCCCACACCATTCAGGTTGCAGGGGTCCCGTGGGCTTTGCCCTGCATCCGTCATTAGGTCCATCAGGCCGCCTGATGCCTTGGCATCACATGGGTCTGAGTGGTTTGACCCCCCCCAGCAAAGCCGTGTCAGAGTCAGGATCACAGCCAAGGCCTCAACCCCAGCCTCTACTCCTTAATCTGGTCCTGGCATCAGGAGATAGTTTTACAAGGAGGTGTTGCAAGCCCCACCCCAACCAGCTCAAATTCATCTTCCATAAACAATGTAATTAGCATACAAATGTGATTTGTTACATTATATATTTTAGTTTCATGCCACTAGTATTTTGAAATTTCCATCCACATTTCACTTTACCTCAACACCATAAAAAGCTTCACTTCATTTATCGGGTTTCCATCTGCTCAACACAGCTTCAACACATCCTACTTTGCCTCCCTACTTTTTCAGAAAGCATGACAGAAGTTTGAAGTCGGAAAAAACTTATTGGCTATCAAACAAAGAGAAATGCCAAAACTTTATGCTTGATATTAACATCTGTAAATCAAGAAATTTCTTAATTTCATTTCAATACCTTGAATTGTAGCACAGAGAGCATTTCTAGTGATTACATAATAACCCCGAACTAGGTAGTTAGAGCCAATATAATTCTGCTAGGGTTAACGAGTGCTATCCTTCTCACTATGATATTGCCGTGAGCCAGAATCGAACTCACAACCTTTAGGCCACAAGCTGAGCACTGTACCACAGAGACACTTGGGACTTTAGAGGACCACATTGGAAATAAGTGTGCATAATGCTTTATGTGTTATCCTCGGTTTTATATGTACAATTTTGTATATTTACCAAATAAAGTCAATCAATCAATCAATCAAGACACACAATTTCCACATCATCCCACAGGAGGGCAGGATTGTTGGCCTTATGCTTCTGCAAGGCCAATTAAACATATGCAGAAGGGCAAGATTACTGGCATTTTGCTTCTGTTGTTGGGGTGAGATAATAACTTCTAGCCTTGTGTTCACATACATCAATTGTCTGTTACGTGATCAGTGGCTGCAGCGCAAAATAAGAATAACCTAAACTGCCTCTGCAGGTATTGAAACCCAGAACCCATCAGTTGCGAGTTAAGTTCACAAATCACTAAACCACCATATTTATATAAGAACTAAACTATATAAGAAGAAACAAGAGGAGACATTTTTCATACAACTATCCCTTTCTTGCATCTATGAAAAAGAAAATAGTTTGAAAAAAAATGCATATAATTAAATTGATAAAATAAAATAAAATTAAAATTAAAATGTAAAACAAGCGTGGCGCCACTTCTACATAAACACAAACTATTTTCTTACATCCACGTTTTCTACTTCAAAATAAGGAGAAAAAATATGCTCTTTGATTGGCAAGACTGAACTAAAGCCATGACTTCAATTACGTATTTTTTCAAATCAACAGAAATAAAAAACAATGAAGCTAAGCAAACACATTTTCCTCACAGGAAGACTGAAAATTTATAATTCAAATTAATAAAACTTCTTAAGAGAAATGAAGTAAACCAAATGTACTTATTATTTTTGAATACCTTTACCCATCTACCCCTGAGGGTGTGGTGTAGATAATTTATGATGTCTTGTAGCAAGTGTCAAGTTGGGTGTACTAATGATGTTAATAAAACTTCTTTTTTTTTTTAATAAATAATTATTACATTACATTTTTCATTATTAAACTCTAAAAATATCAAATTCTAAATAAATTTAATTCTCTGAATCAGATGATGGTGAGTGAAATAAGTGGTGAAAGAAAATGTAGGATGGAAAGCCGGTACTTTACATTCTGTTACGTTTTGAGTATTCTGAGAAGAAAGTTCTTGTCAAAATGATGGAAAAAAGTAAATTACTGTTGTTCCATCATGTGTGTTCCTACATCTCTTATTCCATCCACATCTCTCATCTTATGTCAAACTGAGGATGAGTCTGAGAATATGCCCAAAGCAGTGCCTTGAACCAGTCTCCTTGGGAGTAAAAAGGTTTAAGGTTATACAACTACACAAAAACCTTCAATAATGCTAAAACTCAAAATTTATAATATTATGTAGGTAAAGCTATCACATCTTGGTCGCTTAGCAATACCAAGCTTTTACATGCACGCACTCGTGTACACACACACACACACACACACACACACACACACACACACACACACACACACACACACACACACACATACACACACACACACACACACACACACACACACACACACACACACACAATATTTCCTCAGTGTTTGAGTTTTGTCACTTTACACAGAATAGTTTGCTCACTTCATATGGGATAGTCTGCTGCTTGCACGATGATTCTGTAGCCAACAAAACTTCATTTCTTTCCTGACTTCTTACTCTTCTTGTCTTTAGCTGCACCTCCATACTTGGTTGCAAGGGAATCTAGGAAGGAGTCCATTTCTCCTGCCCGCTTCTTGTTTCGCTCTAGAATAAGAGCCTGTAAGCTGTCTGCTGTATCATTGAGGCCCAGTTGCTTCTTCATCTCCTCTGCCTCTGCTTCTTCAGCCTTGGCCTGATAACAATGAAAAAGTAAAGGAATGGTGCTTAATGTAAAACCTTGAATGGATAATAAAGGTTGATGTGATGAAAGCAGAAATCTTATTAAACTAAAGCTAAAACATTACAGCAATATTGCATTTGGCTAATAAAACTAATATGAGACAAAGAGAGAGGGGTGTACAAGGCAGGTTTGTCATAGGATCACTGGCAAGGGTTATGAGAGGAAGGAATGAGTCTTCAGCATCCTCCTCCAACTGCATGTTTTGTACAACACTCCCCTCTTGCAGTTCTTGGAAAACAATTGTAATTCTTGTGGTAAAGTTCCAGAAATGCTCCTGCCTGTGCCAAGCCATGTTGTTGTTGTTCCTTGGACGGGAAGTGTTCAGACTTTCCAGTAGGCTTTTTTTTCTAACCTAATCAAGCCACTTAGAGAGTCCAAAATAGGCGGAGATTAATGTGTAATCATAAAGTAAGCTGAGTTGCCCCTGCTGGCAACAATCTCCTAAGACAGCTAAGGAATGTGTTCTGACACTTACTTTTCGCTTCCTGTTATCCTTCTTTTTCTTGTTCTCCTTGGTAAAGCTGTCGAACCTTGGCACCTCCTCCTCCTTTATCCAACCTTGCAATATCTTAGTAAATCTGAAAATCATAAGTAAGGAATTTTTCATCATATGCACTTATTTAACTCCAAGGTACATAGTGCATGAACTCTTAAGAAGATTGTAGTTTTATGCAATCAAAACATGAAGAAGGAACACTGAACAATGTAGTGTATACAGCTACTGATATTTATATATTTGACAGATTTTTTCCTTTAATCCAGGTGGTTCATGTAACCGTAAAGTACTGATGTAGCAGTGACCTTGG
>JAXIVD010000500.1:129274-139274 GCA_036785275.1 Cancer borealis | reverse complement strand
GTGATAGATTATTTTCATAACAGTTTTGCTTACCAAAAGCAATCCACCCCAACCCTATAATTAATTTGATGACTTTTCATGATCTGGAATTGCATTAATTTTCTATCCCAAGTAGATATATTCCTAAAAACATTCTATTACTTCATCTTTTATCTTAATTTCATGGTCTAGTATGAAATTGTTGGACATCACCTTAGTCTTCTTCACATCCAGAAGCCATACTGACGTCAGATAGAAGGTAGTGAGTGGATAGTTGCCTCTGAATCTTCCTATTAAGGAGAGACTCAAAGACTTTAGAATGGCAGGTAATCAAAGCAATAGGACAGTAGTCTGATTTTCCTATGCCTGCTTTGTTTAGGGCATATCTATTTCTTGTGTTGTGTCTACCTATGTGAATTGTACTGCACTTATTGATATTAAAGTCCATCTGCCATTTAACAGCTCACTCACACATTCTCATTAATCCCCCCTGTAATACCACAGCTTCCTGCTCCGAACTTATTTGTCTCCCAATTTTATTTTATTTTTTTAAGTTGAAGATAAGTAAACAGATGGAGAAGATTAAAGACTAGTATGTGTTAGTAACCCTCAACAGGTATAGTAAGTTGTAATACAGTACCTGTCTCATCATACACTGCCCGCTTCTCTGGATCAGAGAGGATGCAGTACACCTTCCCCAGAAACTGAAACTTGCGTGTGGCTTCTTGCTTCTCAGTCTCGTCCACTCTATCTGGATGGACCTTGAGGGATACTTTGTGGTAGGCTTTCTTTACTGTAGGAGAAGAAGAAATAGATCAACGTTTTTGTCTCATGTTTACTGGTTCTTTATCATGCCAGTATGCCAAAGAAAGTGAACAATTCCAGTAAATGATCACTTAAGTATTAAATTTTCTCAATTATTGAAACATCCAGCATGCCCCTAAGACCGTTGAGATGTAATCTGACCTATGCACACACCCAACACTAGAAGACTAACAAATGAAGGTTACCAGAGTGGAGGACTGAATTGGCACTTTATTTTTCCATACAATTAGCAGTCTTCCTTGCATGTGGGGATGGCACTTATAGGAGAAAAAGCAAAGTGCATTGGACCATACACGGTGGTGTCAACTTTAGCACCCTTTTCCTTGATGTGATTCACACCTAATGCACAGAAGTACAAATATCCCATTTTGTCCCTATCACAGCTGAATGTGGTGGTAATCTTCCCTGCACCAATGGCTCTGTGTACACATAAGTTATATAATAATCTAATACTGAACAAAAACTATTATCAATTAATGCCATTTATTCATACAATAGGTTGCAAATGGCATTGTTATTTGCAGAGAAAGAAGAGGAACTTTAGAGAGTGCTGGATGAGTTTTATAGTGTATGTATGAGAAGAACCTCCACATAGCCACTGCTCCATCACCACAAACCTGTCAATCCTTAACAAATTCATAACACTAAGTAAGTAAGCAATATTATTCCCTTCTTTATTTTCTACCTGTTAGGCCATTATTTTCCCATTGGAAGTGATACAAAGGTACACCTGTACATCTGATCAACACATCTGGTAGGTAAATTTCCATTGTTGCGCCCGTCCGAGTCCCATCATGTTATTATATTATTTGGTTAAAAAAATCCAATAGCACTATTCTATGTTTTAAATTCAACTTCATCACACTGAACTAAATCTAACCTAACCTAACCAAATTTGACCTAACGATGAGGGGTCCGCCCCCCACGATACTCCGATGTTATTGAACACAATGAATATCTAAAAAACGAGTAATTTCCGACGGAAAAGCAATAATGCAGTGTCTAATATGTGCAGAAAGCACTTCATATAACACATAGGTGTCCTTCACAGTGAAACGGATGAAACACTGGAATGATACCATCTGGCGTAGGGCAGGGAGGACCAGGTATCAACTCTAACAGTGACTTACACTCATTTTCGGTGACCTTATGTTGGACCTGCAGCACTTCATACAAGTCCTGCGTCCCAAAACACGCCTTGCAACCTTCGAGGAGGCCTGACATTCTTTAGTATGCTTTATATTCACTCAAATTCACTACAACAAGACACTGACCACCAGCTGATTGATTCTGGCGGGAAGACCCTAAACCATGTAAACAATGGAATCGCGGCTGCCGCACAACTATCAAACAACTGGAAGAAAGGTGAAATTCGGATTATATGAAGTTAGGTACTACATCAAAGGAGAATTAAATCACTAGTATAATGTATGTTGAAGCTCTGTAAGTATTCTTGACTTTTGATGAGTTATGATTAATCCGAATGATTATTACGCAGTGGCATAAACAATGAGCCTTGTTATGTTTTATTCTGGTTTAAGATAAAATAAGATAAGATACACTTTATTATCCAATTGCATATAGCTATATACAATAAGAAATTCGTTGTGGTGGGAGCTCAGCACACAGTAGTATAAAAGTCTATAAAATTTATAAAATTTATAAAATTTATAAAATTTATAAAATGAATAAAAATAGAGCATTCAGATTCAAGATATGCACAACACAAGCACAAGCGTATACCCCAGCACGACGACAAATAATTGTAGACCTTAATACTCTGGTACAAAGGAATTCATGAACCTATCCCTCTTACCAAAAGGTACAGCCAACCTTCTGTTTAATCTTGAAAAGACATAGTTGTCATGGAGAGGGTGATTTGCATCACTCATATTTTTTTCTGTTTGTTTCATTACAAGCCTGCTGTACATATATCATTGAGTGATGTACTTTCGGCACCAAGTGTCCTAGCTGATTTTACAATTTTGTTTAGTTTATTCTTATCTTTCTTTGTCAGATGACTATACCAAACAGTAATTAAGAAACATAATACAGATTCTACCACTGACCTATAAAATAGTGTTAGTATAGTATTATTCACACGAAGATTTCTTAAAACACGAAGGAAATGGAGACCTTGTCTACATTTCTTATAAACTTAAGGATTATTCACAGATCCCTTTAAATTTTCATCAATCACAATTCCTAAATACGTATATTCCCCCACCCTTTCGATCGCTTCATTGCCCATTTTAATTTGATCCGGCACATACTTATTTCAAGTACGAAAGTCGATAACCATCTCCTTCGTCTTTTTCACATTTAAGTTTAAATAATGTCTCTTACTCCACCCAATAAAATCTTTCACCTGAGACAAATATCTACTAGAATCATCATTGCAAATTTTCCCCACAATCACTGTATCATCTTCATATTTGAGGATAGAACAATTCAGATAGCTACTGCAACAATCACTAGTATATAATGTAAATAATAGTGGCGAAACTACACAACCCTGTGGTGCACCAGTATTCGTGAAAATAACTATTTTGTAATTATAATAGTATTATTAAGTATAATTACATATAAGTGTTCAGTAAGGGGAGGTTAGGGTCCATAAGGATAGGTCTTGCTTGACGATTTTTTTTTTTATATCGGAAGATTTATGAAACAGTAGACGGTAATGACAGCTACATCATTCATTATTTAGATTTCAGTAAGGCTTTTGATCTTGTACCACATGTTAGGCTTATAAATAAAATTAAATCGCATGGAATAGATGGGAAAGTTCTTACCGTCTTGGTTGGGTAATAGCGGGACCCCCGAAACATAGTATATTTCGGAGGCCCTGGTAATAAACACCAAAGGGTCACCATTAATAGCACCACATCTGAATGGGGATAGGTAGGTAACTGTGGTGTCTCCACGTGAGTAATTTACCTGTTTTTAGTTTAATTGGGCGTCTGGATAAATGTTAGTCATAAACATATGAGTGGATAAGACACTGAGTAAGATTGAGAAGGTCTTTGATGAATAATAGGAAAAGAGTGGGTGATAGGACAGAACCCTGTGGAACACCATTATTGATAGGTTTAGGGAAAAAACTGTGGGCGTCTACCACTGCAGCAATAAAACGCTCAGAAAAGAAATTAGAGATGAAGGAGCAGAAATATTACGAAGGATTTGAACATTAGGCATGAAGTAGTCAGAATATGGTGGAGAAGGAAGAATAAGCCCTGAATCATCCAATATAGAGTTGTCAGATAAAGTTTGAGCGAAGAGTTCAGCATTAGAAACAGAGGAAACACCTGGGTAAAATATAAGGGAGGGAAAGATGAAGCAGTGATATTTTTGGAGGAAAGTTAGAACTAAAACGATTTGGCATTTTCTATTGATGGAGGAGCTTTTGGCTCGTTGGAGAACAATTTTGGCGTGATTCCGGGCAGAAATATAATGTGTGTGAGTATCATGAGATTGAAGGCTGAAGTACCCTTTGTGAGCCACCTCTCTATCATGGATAGCACGAGAACAAGCTAAGTTGAACCAAGGTTTGTGAGTTTTGGGGCTAGAGAAAATGTGTGGGGTGTAGCCAAGGATCCTAGGTGTAGCTATGCTTCCATGCCAGAGACAATAATCTCTGATATGCGTTCTACACAAAAAGATGGATCTCTGACGTGAAAGCAGTAATCATTCGATGGAAAATCAGAATAGTACCTCCTCAGGTCATTTCACTTAACCGAAGCATAATGCGAGAAGCATCTCCGCTTCCGTATTGTCTCAAACCTCAGTCTTAAAAAAAAAAAAATGAGGACGAGTGACGAGGGACGTCACGATCGTTGGTGAAAATAAAATAGCTTCGTTTTAAACCACATGCCGCAATCTAATTGCATGAATAAATTTGGTTATCGTTATATTTTTCGATTTGAAAATTTTATATTGACATTTACAGAATATGTGCTCGAGAATATTCCGGAGGGAGATCTTAAAATACATTATGTAGATAATGGAACTGACTTCGACTGTCTTATAATATTTCAAAATGCTTAAATTAAGCTAGTTTTTAAATATATAAATAATAAAAATCTCATAATGTTAACTAAATTAAATTAAATGAATAATGTTCAACATTCTAAGAAAAAAATACTTTAAAGCTACATAAGAACAAGGGGCAGATTGAAACACCGCATTGTGTCAGTGTTTTCCTGGCGAGCATCAGGACGTGAATACTGCTCGTGTCTCCTGTTTTCTGCCTCCACTCAGTGTACAACCATCCAACCATTTTTCTCCTTACAACCGCCACCAGTACTTTGTTAGAGACACAAACACAAGGTCTCACTAGCACACCTAAGGCCAGGTGAAATTTTTTTTTTTAGGTCGTCCGCCGCCTCGCTGTCTCCCCGGCATGACCCTCGTCTTGTGCTACAATAAGGGCTGTGGCCAAAAGTTCAAATTGGAAGACAATAGTGAAGGTTGGTGAACTGTGTGTGCCTCATGGTAGTGTTACTTTCCATTCTTGTTGCCTGGGTTGGTCGGAAGGCTGCATAGTGCTAAGCGTCCCGATGACCCAGGGTATTTTCTCCATGGTTTGATAATTGATAAGGAGATGTGATGTCTCTAATTAAGTATATATGCATTATATTTATCATTGAATGTGGGGAAATTACGAAATCATGCATCCATGTGGTTTGCTCATCTCTGTGTGCCGATTTTTTTTTCGATTATTTTCTCAATCGAACAAAGTGAACGATTTGTAATCTTATCTACAACACTCCACGGTAAAGATTCGTAAGACGACCCATTCGATATCTTACCCTAATAATGCACTGCAAATTCAACCTCAGAAACTTATTCAGATCACCTCAAACAGTTATGCTGCTTAATTACAGGAAAAAATACGAATTTTGGTATTATTTTACATCATCACCCGAATTCTCTAGAGAATTCAGGGTTACATTATCTAATGAACTCTGAAAAGGATTTCTTAAATTACATTTCTGTCGCAAACAACTAGTTTGTGAGATATTCAATGTTTTTTATGAGACCTCTTCGAAAATAAGGTAAAGTAAAGTTGATGCTACTTTAGTATGTGTTCTACCGCAGTACTGCAGTCTACAGTGGTGTGGGGTGTGATCTACCCCTATACTGGTCCATTGATCCCCTACTCCTGCATCTGAAGGGATTAGTTATTGGTCCATAGGTCATAGGTCAGGTAGCTAACACAGGTCAGGTTATCATAGTTCATAGTTGTCCTATATAAGGGGAACAAAGATGACTCCTCAGTTTAGTCCCAAACTTCCATCTACGTTCATTTCACTCCACAATGAAGTTGGAAGAACTTTACCGACGTGTTCTACAGTCGGAAGGAACATTACAGTTACATTTCTTTGTAATAGTAATCTTCTGGATGCACCATAGCAAGCTGATCCGTGTCAAGGAAAGCAACATCAGGTCAGCAATAGAATACCAATACAGAAAGGTGTCAGACAAGGTGACATTATTTCATGACAGTTTCAGAGAAAGTTCTCGAAAACTTGGAATGGAGAATATCTAAATAATCTTATATTTGCTGATGATATTGTTCTAATGAGCAAATGGACAGATAAACTATAGTAGATGATTTTGCAGTTGCACAGAGAAAGCCAGAAAGTGGGTTTAAAGATGAATATGAAGAAAACTAAGGTGATGTTCAACAATTTCTTACTAGACCATGAAATTGAAATAGTTAACAGAATGTGTCCAGGAATATATTTACTTAGGACATAAAATTGGTGTATGTCCAGATCATGAGAAAGGAATCAAAAGAAGAGTATGGATAGGATGCAGTACTTTTGGTTGACAACGCAATGTCATGAAAAGTAATCTCACATTATCACTGAAGAGAAAAGTATATAATCAATGCATTCTACCAGTTCTAACATATGGATTAGAAACTTGGAGTCTTACAAAAGTCCTTGGACCAAAGTTGACCACAATTAAAAGAAGAAAGTGGACATGGGCAGGTCACTTCATGCAATGAACAGATAATAGATGGAATGTTAGATTAACAGAATGGCAACTTTGTAATGGTAAAAAAAGGCAGGGCAGACAGAGAACTAGACGGAGAGATGAGATCAAAAGTTTTGTTGGAGTAATCTGGAATAGACAGGCAGCTGATAGAGATAAGTTGAGAAGGTTAAGGGAGGCCTTTGTCCTGCAGTGAATGCAAAAGAGGTTGATGATGATGACTTCAACATTCCTTGATTTCCGTGAAATTTTCACAGTATGTTGTAAGTCTGAAAAATACCCATTATACAACAATTTCTTTAGCGTTGTAATAATTTACTCAAACAATTTTTTTTTTAAAGGTTGGGTAAAAACAAAAAACAATTGATTAATTAATTCTCTTGGTGTCATATGAAAGAACTCTTTGGTAGCTATGTCTAATTGAAATATTTGTCTGGAACTCTTCACTGTTGTGTAGAGTTCCAATGAGGTGGCTGAAGCAGTGGTGCCTCGTGATTGGTCAGTGACTCTATAGACACAATGAAGTCCTAATGTGTTGGGAATCTTTGTAAGAAACAAAAGAACATATTCTAATATTTCCCTTTCAGACAGATGGCTCACAGTCTTCACTCTTCTGCATTTAGTGTGTTATTTAAATCAATTCAGAATCTGTAGAAATAGTTTTGTCCTGAAAATGGTGGGATGCAAGATGACAATAATTTCCCAGCTGATTAAAGATGGTTCATGAAACTCATGTCGGTGGAGGTGATTTTTGAGTAAGTATTAATGTTTGGTGTCGTCCTCAACAGATGCATGTGAGTACCATCCAGGGGCGCCCATCTTCCATGACGCATACAAGGGCTGGTCATGCTGTAATAAAAAAAGTACCGATTTTACCACATTTCTCAACACAAAGGTAGGAACTCAAAGTATTTATCTTTTTAACACATTTACCTTTACAATAGCAAACTTGTACTGTACTAGACGGAATTCATGTTTATTTAATTTGTGTTCACTATTTTTTTTTCAACAAATGGTACAATTCATTATTTATCCTTTATTCCCATTTCCCAAGTTGTCAAGGATTGGATAGTGGTAGGACAGAGCCTGAGGAACCCCTGACCTTTCTTTAGCTTCTCCATGACCTTACTGGTGATGAGATGCAGATTGAGGATGTGTTGAAGAGCGCTTTTGTGATACATTATTCTCAAGTTACTCAGAGCTTCCCTTGATAGCATAACAAGCTTCTTTGAGGACTTATATATGGCTATGTATGATACATCCATTTGAACTAGTTATTTGGATGCCTATGGGTGTGAGATTGTGAGATCATGTGCACTGGTGTTGAAGGGTGGGCATAGACTACGCACCCCTCAGCGTATGACCCAATGATTGATTAATTGGTTACTAATGATGATCCTAGGTGTAGGCAACCATTTCCTGGAGAGGTTGGTCAAGGTAGAGGTCTCCATCTGTTCTTGTCCATAAATGTCAGGCTTCCACTCTCTAGTCAATCTGCCATTCCCCACTCTCTCTCTCTCTCTCTCTCTCTCTCTCTCTCTCTCTCTCTCTCTCTCTCTCTCTCTCTCTCTCTCTCTCTCTCTCTCTCTCTCTCTCTCTCTCTCTCTCTCTCTCTCTCTCTCTCTCTCTTTTTAACGATGACGAGGAGGTGGAAAGATTTTATGAAGATGTAGAAGCAGCTGTGGAATTGCACAAAACTCACTATTCATTCATTCATAATTGGTGACTAATGCAAACAACGGAAAAAAAGTGTATGAATGACAACACTGGAAAACTTTGGATACTGAAAATGATAGAGGTGACATACTCATACGGTTTGCAGAGAGGAATAATTTGAAGATAAAAAGAACACATTCTTCTATCATAGGGCAAGCAAGAATTGGCTATGAAAAACCCTGAACGGGAAAACTAATGTGTGTGTATATATATATATATATATATATATATATATATATATATATATATATATATATATATATATATATATATATATATAGTATTTGGATTTTCTTGCCACCAGGCAAATATAATAGAAAACATGGCGGCCACCTCTGCACTAAAATTGGTCACAAGTAAATGAGTCATATGGGATGTCAATATTATACTTTGTTAATATAACAAGGAAGGGTCAATCCTAAGGCATGGAACAACACCCATGAACTTTTAACAGCCAGGATTGCACCCAGTCATTGTAGAACACCATATAAAGCTGTGACAACTGCACACCACACTTGGTTGAGTGGAGGTAATAGGTGCCGTGGCTAGGAATGGGTATTTATACATTATTCACCATTTGCCACTCATCAATTTAAAAATACTGATGTGCTCCGTATCAAAAGCTTGCTCCTTGAACTCGTCCTTATCACGTTTTGCCTCTTGTGCTGCTACCTTTAATGTGGCAGCAATTGAGAACAGTTGCCAAGCCGCCTGGCAGGTGGCTGCAGAATTATGCATGATTTAAAAGTGAACATCAGCTTTTTCATCTATTTCCAGAAAATATTAATTGATTTTATGAATTTGCACATAGTTGAAGTTTGCAAGTGTTGAGTTTAAGAATGCTAGAACTTCAGTGTACTGTCTTTGGATAAGTAGTATTTGACTAATTATTTATATGACATTATTTATATGGTGTCAGTGTCTTCTCCTTTACAGAGTATTGTAGGCTATGCATTCATGAAACTGTTTAAATAATGATGCATTATTTCCCAGTATTCATTTTGTTGGCAACAGTGAGTTTCAGGGTTTTTAATAGGAAATGGTGGGATTTGATGTAGATTTCATTAGATAAGAAACCTTGAAATATTCCAATAGTGGAGAGAACCTGTCTGTCAAAATTAAACTTTGCTTTATATGTCAGGATGTACAGTACTTACGTTTTTGTGTGTGACATGGTCAATGGTCATCTCATGTTTGTTGATTTGGGGATGAGTCTAAAGGTTCCAGTGGCTATCATTTCCATGACATTGGTCTCATTTTATGGCATCTAAGGCAGTGATTCTTGGCTCCACAGGGATGCACGAAGGGGAAACACAACCCTGAGAAGCCACCTGAACCTCAGAAGCCCAAGGTGGACCCCAGCACCCGCGATGAAGTAATTATTGTTCGGGCAAACTCCCACACATCTAAGTTACCCCGGGCACTCCCAAGACCAGATTTCAATGCTCCCACCAAACGACTCCCAGTCACCATTTCA
>JAXIVD010000500.1:119274-121774 GCA_036785275.1 Cancer borealis | reverse complement strand
TCTCCTTTTTATAAAGATATAAGCCAATTATATGTAGATAAATAGTTAATTGATATTTTGAAAAAGTAATGGAGGTCTCCTCATCGTGAAAAAAAAGTTAAGTGAAAACATTAGATTTGAAAATAAATATAGAGTGCTTGAAAAACTTAAAATTGAAAGAAGGATAAGAATTTCATGTGGGAAGTGAAAAATGGAGTCAGGATAATGATGCAAGAAGGATGACCAACATGTACTATGGGGATGTTTAAGTGTTGAGACAATGGATCCAGCAGAGCTGATTTAAACATGAAGTGGTGACAGCTGGTTCATTCATTATCATCATCATTTCGAAAGGTTTCATATATGCTTGTGTGTTATCTAGCTGTCTCCTTGCACAGCCCCAAATCTCAGGTCTTTCTGCAACGTCGTACAATAGACGCCCAACCCAAGAAGAATTAAATGATTCAAGGCGAGATGTTATAGGACTCCTAAATTCTGATATTTCACTAGTTTCTGATTAAGGCAATGCCTCAAAAACTCAATTTCTACAACTATCTACTTGACATAACCTTCCAGATAACTATCCCCTCTTCTTCAACGACACTCAACTTCCCCTCTCCTCCACATTAAACACACACTGTCTATCCTTTACTAAAAATCTAAACTGGCAATTTCATATATCTACTTTTGCTAAATCAGCTTCCTAGAAGTTAGGTTATATATATATATATATATATATATATATATATATATATATATATATATATATATATATATATATATATATATATATATATATATATATATTTATTTTTATTTTTATTTTTTATTTCTTTTCAGATTGTTGATGTTCAGCAGAGCAGTGTAAATTTAGCTGCATCAAAGATAGAAATCAAACTTAGGAAAGCTGAGCCATCCAGTTGGAGAAACTTGATAATTGAGAAAGCACTTCCTTCACAGAACAAGACTGATGACGAGAAGGCTGAGTGTGAGGATTTTGAGCAGAGGGTGGATGCTTTAGATCTGAGTGACCTCTGAAACAGCCCAGGGCTAGCTTGGTAAATTGACCTGTAATGCTTTTTAGACCAGAATGCAGTGCAATATAATGTAGTTGCCAGAACAATGCTATTTTGTCAGTTCAAGATATTTGAAACTTCTGATTTGTAATATTTCTTAGGAACTGATAGGATATGAAATTAAATTATTTGCATGCACACAAGTAAACTTATGGTAGAAAAAATAAGTCTTTTTCTACTAGCACAAAACTTGTGTACATGCTTAGTTACACATTTCTTTGCATTGCAACTTGACTACTATTTGACTTTTATTTTTCAATTGTCTGTAAGAATGACTGATGAATGATTATTATAAATTTGACATAAAACACGTCTTCATTTGATATCCTTGCATAGTTGTAAATTTGATCACGCCTTACACTATGGTAGACTTAGAAGTGTTTATGGATTTGTGAAGCCATATTTAACCTCTAGCCTCTATGGATTTGTGAAGCCACATTTAACCTCTAGCCTCTAAGTCAACCCAACGAGCTCACTTAGGTATTTTTAATAAAAATAGAATTTTTTAAAAAATTACTTAATTATCATGATATAAATTGGTCTTAAAAGTATGGTAAAAAAGTAAAATAAGTGAAAAAAGGTATAAACTAAATATTACCAGATTCAAATTTATTTTCTCCATAAGAAGTTTCGTGTGGTTTTGGCAATGAGTGTTGGAAGATGAAAGCTTACTGTTAAGAGTGTGTGTGTGTGTGTGTGTGTGTGTGTCGAGAATAGGGAAAGTCTGAAATTAGGACATTGAAAAGGAGACGATAGAGAGAACCCTGCAGGACACTTCTGGTGACCTATCACCAGAGAAGACCTAGAAGACAGGAAGGACTGAACCCAATTGAGGGGGAACCATTGAGTCCCAGGTAAGGTGACCACCTGTCCCTTAAAATACGGAATCGTTCCGTATTGAAGAGTGAAATGTTGCGTTCCGTTTTGAACCAATACGGAATTTCGTATTTGAATAGTCAAACAAATTAAATAATTAATTCAAAATCGTGACCAAATATTGAGATAATAATATAACCTGTTCACAAAAATATGCTGTCTGTTGTTTCTTATATATTGAGTGTACCATCCTCAACACTGGACACTGGAAAGAATATTGTCAATCCTGCAGAATAAGTGGAGTGACACTAGGAACAGGTGCTCCATTGAACTCATTAAATGTCAACTGATTGTTGCTCTGAATTTTGAACAGAGCTGGGCTGAATTTCTCACAAACATTAGGAAAGACAAAAAGCTTCTTGCTGCAGCAAGAAGCAACATATGAAAAAATATATATGTAATGGCTAATATTCATGATATATCCGTATTCCAGGTACTGTTTTCTCCAAATGAGTTTTTTTTTAAGGGAAATAATTTTTCAGGGTCATATTTAGAAATTATAGGACATGTAACCAATTATATATTACTGACAACTCAAATGATAAATGTGTTCTGAAATATATCCTCAC
>JAXIVD010000500.1:86774-114274 GCA_036785275.1 Cancer borealis | reverse complement strand
ATGAGGTTCAGAGGAAGGCCACAAACAGGATGGATGGATGATGTGAAAAGTGTTGAATGAAGCAATGAGCAATGAGGTGCATGATAGAAGTGAATGGAGAACAGTGATGAATGCATGATAAATGATGCAATGTTGATGACTCGTGGAGGAGGTTCTTGCGCATCTGATGTAACCCTTGGATCAGATCAGGTGCAGGGAGTGAAAGGGTACGAGTTGAATATGAAGTGGCAGCGGTAAGCCTTAGGACCGTTGTGGATGCAACCTCCACCCTCAGCCACACTTGCACGACTGACCTCATGTGCTGTGATGGGTGCACTTCTTTTCTCCCAAAAGTTTTTTCTATCTTAGTTTTACACTTAAAACAAGCGATGCTTTCATACATAACATTACAAGCACCTCCATGCACAATATGAAAATGGATACACACAGAAACACCTAAAGCATAGAACAAGACAAACCCTTACATAAGAGAACACATAACTTCCCATATGACCTACACTGTTCTTTACACACTTGCCTGGAATCATGGCTCCTCTTTGGATCCCAGCAGCTTGCTTAAGGAAGAATGTTGATGGTGGATTGTGGATGGTGAGTTCATAAGTGCGGTCTGACTTCACAAGTATCCTGCATGGGAGTGGGACACCCTCAATGTAATGTCCAGTACGGGCATTGAAATCCTTGCAAAATGCTGCAATGTTTAGGCCACGCTGAGGGAAGAGAATTAACACAATCAATACCTGCATAATGTTCATATCATTATTTTCTATTTCCTTAAGGAGGGGATGGAACATTAAACATCATGAGGGTGTTGTATTTGGCAAACTTTTCTTTATCTCATGTCAGAAATAGTGATGCAAACCATTAGTGGGGATTGTGTTCAAAGATAGCACCACTATTGTGATGCTTTCATTTGATCAGGTAAATAATCTATGTGATTCACCATAGCATTAGTGGTGCGGTTGTATCTAATGTCAGTCTTGTGTTCTATGACTGGTTGCTAATCCTCAGTGAGTTTTGTTGATGTATACTTGGTAACATTCACAGGGATCTTATAGACTTCTGTCGTTAACTTTTGTGTTCTTCCTCTGCTTGATTGTATAGCCTTTCTTCCTGCATCCCATATCATCCTTAAGCCCGTAACAGGAGTGGTCATTTACTTAGCCTCTTTATTGGTATGTAACATTGTTTACTAGTACGAGCCTCACAACCTCCAAATAGGTAAATCTTCTCATAAGTGACCAATAATGGATATCAACACTCATCATCTTCTAGTATCTAGTAGTATTGCCCTTTCTGCAGATAATTTCCTGTAGTCTTTTAGGAATTGAATCTGCAAGCTTGTGTAAGAGGTAATCCCTTAAGTATTGCTACACACTGGTTAACTGCTCTTTCAAATTTTTTCATAGTAGACCATATATTTCCTATTAGACTAAGGTCAGGAGTATTTGCTGGCCACACTCTTGTGTAATTAACATAGTCATTCAACCATTTTGCTAACCCATTGAATGGTGTGGCATGATGCACCATCTTGTTGAAATAGCTCTCCTTTACAGTCGTCAAAACAGTCTGCTAAATTATCACATAGCATTTCCAGATATTTGGATTATAATCTGGCAAAGTCACTTGAAAAGGGAAAAATGTAAAAATAATGATGGGTTGTGGAGGAATAGATGATGCTGCAATATGATGTTGAGACATCTTTCTCCTCCACCTTTCTTGGCTTCACCACCACACACAACACATACTACTGCACCACCACAAGTTAGAAATAACATGGACAACACACAAACCACACAAAACACCTACATAATGCCTTAGTAGCCTCTGGCTAGTACAGTGGTAGCGTGCTTGGCTGCAATTCTGTGGTCCTGTGTTCGAGCCTCGCTCAGGCATGATAAAAAGCTTTTCACTGTTGTCCGAGGTTACTGGCCCTGTGAGCTAGGGGGTGGGGGTGGGTGGGTTTGAGTCAGCTGCCAAAGTGTTCCTGCTGACGCAGCTATGGCCGAGGCTAACTCAGGTCACACGTGGGTGAAGAGGGGCCCTGGGCCAGCCATCAAGTGTGCGTTGGGTGTAATAGTGTTCACACTTACACTGTGTATTTACACTCGTCCACTTAAACAACATAATTTCCTTCCTATGACAAAGACACATCCTTCATTTGATTTAATCCTTTGACTATAATTAATTGCTCTTTCCCATAATTTGCCTCACCATCACCTCTACTATACCGTCTACCTTTTAGATTAACATAGCACCATATGACCTTAAATGTCTGGCGCTTACTCCTTTCTGCATTAACTAACTAAATAACTAACCTAAAAAGGAAAAAGCAGTCTGTATTTGAGACACTCCTCCTCGAGAAGTAATTTTTTATCAGAGAAACTCAAATGCCGTGTGATTCTCCATATCAACAAAGAACAAAATTTCTTTTCTTTTTTGTTAGTTATTGAATTAATATTATTTATCAGCATCCCTTCTTCTCTTCATTTTTTGTTATTCTGGACAAATATCATGAGTCTGAATGTTTTTTTCTTTCCTGCTTCATCACATACATTTCTGACATCAGCTCTCTCTCTCTCTCTCTCTCTCTCTCTCTCTCTCTGTGTGTGTTTGTGTATGTGTGTGTGTGTGTGTGTGTGTGTGTGTGTGTGTGTGTGTGTGTGTGGGTGGGTGCGTGCGTGCGTGCGTGCACGCGTGTGTGTGTGTGTGTGTGTGTGTGTGTGTGTGTGTGTGTGTGTGTGTGTGTGCGTGCGTGTATTTACCTAGTTGTAATCCTGTCTCTGTATCTACATTGATCCAATTTTTCCTTCAGTTTGTGCACACTATTCACTTCAATAACTTCTTCTTTCAAACTGTTCCATGTGTCTATACTTCTATGTGGAAAGCTATATTTCTTTGAGTTATTCAAGCATCTTCCCTTTTTTAATTTCCTCTTGTGGCCTCTTGTATAAGCAGCTTCTTCCCTTGATAGTATATTCATATCTGTTTGATCCATTCCATTTAACAGTTTGTATACTGCTATCAGGTCACCTCTTTCCCTTCTTTCCTCAAGTGTTGGCAAATTAATTTCTTCCAGCCTCTCCTCGTACGTCCTCCCTTCTAACTCTGGAACCATTTTTGTCGCCATTCGTTGTATTCTTTCAAGTTTCTTTTTGTTTTTTCTTATGTGTACACCATATAATTGCAGCATATTCCATTTTTGGTCTATTCATTGTAGTGATAATCCTCTTCATAATTTCTTTATCCATATAGTGAAAGATCACTCTTATATTTCTTAGCATATTGTATGTTTCTCCAAATATCTTATTTATGTGCTTCTCTGGAAATAGATTATTCTACATTACTATTCCCAAGTCTTTCTCTTTATCCACTCTTATTATAATGCTACTTTCTATTTTATATGTCCATGAAGGTCTCTTTGGGCTTTTTCCTATTTCCATCACATGACATTTGCTTGGATTAAAATCCATCTCCCATCTTTCACTCCACTCTTGGATCTTGTTTAGATCTTCTTGTAGTTTTTTGCAATCCTCTTGACTTTTTTGTTTTTATTTAACAATTTAGCATCATCAGCGAAAAGGCTTGTGTAGCTGCTCAGTCCTTCCGGTAAGTCATTGGCATATATTAAAAACATCAGTGGTGCTAAGACAGAGCCTTGTGGTACCCCACTTGTGACTTTCCTCCACTCTGATTTTGTGTCCCTTATGAGTGTTCTCATCTCTCTTCCTCTCAGGTAATCCTCTATCCAGTTTAAAATATTTGTGTGTGTGTGTGTGTGTGTGTGTGTTTCACATATCACACACTCCCATCCCCTTGCTAAAGAGGAACAATTGCCACTTCCTATCAGTGAAAAATCCTTAGCGACCTGAGCGAGATTTGAACCACTGACCCACTACTGTAAAACATTATTCCATTTTGATCTTTACTTCATTAATTTCATACAAAATTTTCATTCAAAATTTTCTTTATTTTCCCTGAAGACTGTTGTACAGCTCTGGCATCAACTGATTTATGTTGTGCTTTGAAGTGACATGGCCTTTCTGGTGCAGCTACAAAAAATGCCTATATTCCACCATGTCTGAAGTCTTGTCGTCACATCTCTAGCTAGAAGAAGAAGTGATGAAACCAGCTTAGAAAATCCAGGCTATTGATTGCCACCACAATGAAGCTTTGTTGTAAACTGTCACTGAACTAACTCTTCTTCACATACTCTATTTGCTTTCGCCTTACAGCAACATCCTCCAAACGTTTTAGATGGTTGATTTGGAGAAAATACTGCTACACCAGTGGTGGGAAGCTCTGCATGAGAGATTAAGGGGGATACGGGGTAGAAGCCATCAAGTCTTGCTTTGCAAAAATAAAACTCATGCTTTTTATGGAAATATCAGTGACATTATATTGGCATTAAGCCTTCACTAATAGTGTTTGGCCAATACAATGGATGGCACATTAATATTGATGGCATCTTTTGAATGTTAAAGCTTGATGATTCAACAGTCAGGAATCTGGAACTGATGATGGTGTGGTCATGGCACAAGATCATACATCAAACACTGTCAGTACAAATGTGTTCCGTTCATCCCACACAATACTGGTCAGCCTATACTTGCATAATTGTTGAATTGCTAGAAGTACATGCATTGTATAAGTGTAAATTTCCATTGTATGATGGTAAATATGATGAGGCTCTGGTGTTTTCATCTAAGACATATTTTGCAGTCCAAGCTAGTAGCCACCATCAGTAAACTAAATTGGCTTGGTCTTACTAGTGGATACACACTGAAGATGTCTCATTGAAATTACAATGATCCAATCTTATTATAATTCAAATACAACTTACAGATGCATTTTCAACTTACAATAAGTTTGACTGATGACAGATCAACTGGAATGTAACCCCGTCCTAGGTTGGGGTGTTTGTATACGAATACATATTTGCATAAAATGTTTGTCCCATTGATAGTTTTACAGTTTGTTCATAAAAAAATGGTTTGCAAAACATGCTATGGAGGCTTAAAAGTAGTGTATGCTATTCCCATCTAACTTGCCTGTCCCAGCATAGGTCCAAGGGGTGGGCCAGCAATAGCCATGCCAGCAGGAATGTTAGTCTTGATGAGGTTGCCATGATTCACCTTCTCCACTGCTTTCTTCATTGTCCTCATTTTACTACCGGCTTTACTCATTCTGAAGGCCTAAAACAATTATTAGTCAGATTATGCACCAAAATTTATCGTATCAGTATCATTTATTTATAATATTATAATATTAGGAAAAAAAAGCTTAGCTTATAAAGAGCTGTTTATCCAGTACCCATTTATATAACAAATTGTATTGACAAAAACAATAAAGTGTATAAGCGCTAATTACAATTACACTTTTCACTGTCACAGTATATCAACCAACGAGGTTTGACTGAGAAGCGAGATTGTGATACTATTGCTACGAAGAACTAGAGGTACTATCCCTCCTTGAGGTGATATCTCAAACTATCCCTATCTTCACATAGTTTGCTCTGTTAGTTCATCTTCCATGGTGGAGCTAACGGGCAGGGTGCAATGAATAACAGTTGTTGTTATTAACTTTTTAATTTGATAATCTATGGCTTGTATCACTCCAGGAGGAGCATTGTGCCAGACTTGCCAGCTGCCATTGGCCCCATAGCAGGGAGCACAGGATGGTTATGGGTGAAGGGGAAGGTTTCGTTTGAGAGCTGATCTATTAATATGAATAACCTGAGTGTCTTGGAGAAAAGAAGGGAAGTAATGTGAGCTTTGGAAGAGGAAGATTAAACATTTTGTGCACACAGGAAACCCATATAAAAGGTGGAATCATTGAATACAAGAGGGGGAGTGAGTGTGAGGTGTGGGAGGAGATGGAAGCATGAGTGGAGTGGTGTGGAATAAATGAGAGAAGCAAAGGCAGGGGAAAAGAAGGATATGTACTCTTAATGTCCTCTAAGGGATGGCGGTACATGGATGGAAGGAGTGGAGGTAGTGTGGGTAGTTGGGAAGGTAAGAACAGTGAAATCTGCATGGATCTGTTTGTATGCACACATAAATGCGAGACATAAAAAGGGGGGGAGAAATGAGGTTTTGAAATTATGTGAATGAGTGTCTGAGGAAAGTTGGGAAGGAGAAGAAAAGTATTAATCAAATATATGAATGAAAAGGTTAGAAATAGCAGATGTGGTGAAGTGGGTTGTGGATGCAGTAAATGAAAATAAAGTACCCGATGGACATATGTGCAGAAAAGGGATTGTTTTGGTAAATGCATTCTTTCAGCATGAAATGAGTCACAGATACACATGGAGGAGGAGGGATGAGCAGAGGAGTATGATTGATTACATAGACAGTGGACAAGAAACTGAGCAAGGATGCGTTGGATGCTGAAGAGATGAGAGGAATGTTTGAAGGGTTGGATCACTATGCTGTGTTAGCTAAGATGAAGATAAAAGATAGATGGGAGTATGGCAAGAGTAATGGTAAGGGGATTTGTGCTCATAGAAAACATTCAATATTTCCGAAATGAGGCATTTGCGATGGAAATGCAATGAGTAAAACCTTCACAGAAAATATCAGGTAACAAAACAAAGAACACTTCATTATCTAGGGCAATATTGTGAAGAAGTAAAATAATTCCAGGAAAAAATAAGTCTGAAAATTATTGTGCAGTTCTGCTCCACTTTTACAAAAAATAAGAGGGAAAAAAATAGGCCTTTGTTATTTCTAAAGTTGGCAGCAAATTTATCTACATTCTATTTACTACATAGGATTATGATAGAACATAAGAACATAAGAATTGAGAAGACTGCAAGAGGCCAGTTGATGACCTACACGAGGCAGTTTTTTGTCTCCCACCCTTGGAATAATCCAATATTTAGCCATCCCACCTGTCATCCCTATCCATACTCTCATCCAACCGTCTTTTTAAAGCTACCTATTGACTCAGCAATTACTACATGTCTACCCAGTCTATTCCAATCGTTTACCACTGTTAGTGAACTAATATTACCTATGTTTGTCCTGAATCTAAGTTTTTCTAGCTTGTACCCATTTCCACGTGTCCTATCCTGACTACTAATTTCTAAAACCTGTTCAATGTTTCCCTTATTAATTCCTTTTACCCATTTGAAAACCTCAATCATATCCTCTCTTGCCCTCCTTGATGATACAATAAGCATAATTACAGGCATTTAAGATGTTCAGGATTCACTTACTTTTGTCAGTAACTTTTTACAATCAATGAACACTGTTAGATGAAAGGACTTGAACACCAATAAAGTTGATGTAAGTAGATATCAAGGGCATATATATTACAAAAGTATGCACCTTGTCACTAGAATGTAAGCGTATGTTGACTACAATAAAGAACACTGACAACACCAGCCAAGTACAGCAGAAGCAATGTTTACATGTGTTGGGGCTACGACTACGAGCCTATCAATGTTGTCTGTAAAGGTAAAACTGACTTTATATAAATCCATCAGCAATTACTTTTTAACATTTATGTTATTCCGGTAAATCTAACTAATAGCATCTCCTCACGGATCACCAAAATATTCACATAGTTGATGAGGTACGTAATGTACATTACGTACCTCATCAACTATGTGAATATTTTGGTGATCCGTGAGGAGATGCTATTAGTTAGATTTACCGGCATAACATAAATGACGCCGACGTACGACGCAGAGTGCGATAATAGTGTAATTGTAAGGAAATCTCGGTTATGATATTGCCCTAAATTAAACAAAACATGGCGGCGTATATATTGAGATACCTGGAAACAGTTGCCAGATGTCACCAGAACGAAACTATCTGAATTATGCGCCATCATTTATTTAGGCGACTGTACATGATGTTATTTGAACTATTTGGCAATACGTGTAGAGTGCAGGAAAACGTATGATTTTAACCAAACGTCAAATCCAGGAGAAGACGTCGCCGTTGCTCAAGATGGGGGTGGGCCTGTGGGGGGGGGGGGGGAGTATAAAAGTCTTGCTAGCGTTGCTTCCATTCACAGCTAAAAGTGGGCCGCCGGAAGGCAAAAGGCCCAAGTCATCCAGCAAGGATGGCAATCTTAAAAACAAAAAAAAAAAAAAAAAAAAATGCTTCCATATCATTTGTGGCCTACTCGTCAGACAGGAAACATATCCTCCTCAACCATTGTTATCGCCTTGACTTCAGACAGAAAACAGAGCTTCTCAACCACGGTCAATTAGTTAAATCCCTATAAATGAAAGGAGTTAAATCTCAATTGGTGCAAATAATGACCCGAGTCACGAATCCGATGAAGAAGTTGGTGAAGCATCGGACGGTTTGCTATTCCATTGTCATATTCTGCGTCCTCGCATTGACTGTCATTGTGTTAAAGGTTGTGCAGTGCAAGACCACGTGTGGTGCTGTCCCGGCTTGTAACGCATCAGCCTCTAGAGACCCGCCCGTGGATGGTGTTGTGTCAAATAGTACCGTTAACCCTGCTAACACACCGAGCAGCACGGAAAGCACGATGAACGGCGTCGTCTCTGACTCTCCGACTGCAGTCTCGTACAAGCACCGTTTTCAACTGCAGAAAGATAATCTCAAGACCATTCCGGAATGCAACAAGACGAAGCTGCACCCAATAACATTGAGCGAGGAACTGGGCAGCTTGGACGAACTTCGGGACAAAGATCTTCGGTCGCCAGTAGTGCCCGTCAACCGCTGCCCTTACTCTTGTGGACTTTGTTTTTATGGACACTGCCGACCAACGAAGACCGCTAACACCACCGTCTTTGTGGAGTATAAGGACGGCGGCAACTTAAAAATAGTAAAGAGACAGTTGATTGAACACCTGGAGTGCTCGTGTCAATAACTTTGTTTACATGTTTTTTATTTATCCGTTTTTTACCAATTTCTAGTCGCATGTGTGTCATATTGTGATCTATGTGTACTATGTGACTATTTTTCAAATAATACATTTATATGTTTATAATGTGTTTGTTTACCATTGAATATACTGAGCTCGAAGAAATTTTCATAATTATTATCATCATCACCACCACCACCACCACTCTTAAATACATACGTTTTATTCATACTGATACGTGTATCTGGGCTATGGCTTATACGTGTATAGTTAATACATACAGCATCAAGACAGGTACAGAACATGAATAAGTTTTCCGTAATAGTCACCTGGTAACAACGTCACTGGTCATGTAGAACACCATCACGAATTAACGTCACTAGGGCGGAAGGTGCTGCAACATTCTCTTTGACGGGTTCTGCTCGCGATAGAATGAATCATAATAAGTTGCACCACTCAACAACTGGGTGTGAGTGTGTTTGGGGATGGGGTTTGTTACGGTCACACCGTAACGGACACGGTTCTTATGCCCTAGTGCCGGGTGTCCACTTATGAACAACCCAGTCACAACCACGTTACGGGCGTGTACGAACTGTAGTGCTGATGTTTATACGTCCTTTTAACCCACCAAAGGACAAGGAAAGTCGACTATCCCATAGGACTAGTCACTCCGAGGGCCACACGTCGGTGGCTGGACAATAGGCTTTAAACAAGAAGTGCCTGGTTAAGGAACCTATGCACTCTTAGCCCCCAAACACAGCACCTACAGCCACCCCGTTAACGTTAAGAGATCGCCAGTTCTTTTAACCCTCCAAAGAACAAGGAATCTCCCAGTAGTAACCACCTTCTCCTCCTTACATTCTAAAGAGACTTACAGTGAGCACAAGATTACAGTGCCTAGACAAGAAGCTATCGCTCCAACCAGAATACCGCCCACAAGGTGTCTTTCCACCCACTTCTGGTTGAATAATAACTCCTCTCGACTCCAATAACACCCTGCAAAGTAGCCTCCCACGAGGAGACTCCGTACAGTGCGTTATTTGAGTCGTAATTAATCAACACTGAGACGGGATTACTCCTCGTCTGTGTTCTCAAACAAGAGGCCCCTGATGACAGGCTCTCTCACAATGAGGACAACGAAGACAACGCCGAAAAAAAACAAACAACGCCGACAAAGCGGACAACGCAGACAAACGCAGAAAACGCCGACAAAACGCAGACAACGCCGAAACTACTTCCCCGAGACTGAACAGTCTGACAAAATTCTAGGTGGAGTTCACCGCTAGTTAGGTGGTAATGATACTGTCACCACACTCGTCTCTGTGCTCTGGCTTGTAACCGTTTCCTCTACAGACAGGGCCCTGCTGTCTAGCTACACAAATATACCCCTTATCTAATAGGCCAAACAGATAACCCACTCCCTTAAATATGAGGAGGTTACAGGCAAAATAATGCCAATTAGTGGGGAACTCAGAGCGCGAGATGTTCTTAGTGATGACTAGCGACTAACTAAATCCCTCACTGCATCTCAGCTTCCATCTACCCAGGCAAAGATGCCAACTCGCGCCGCGCCGCATCGACAAACATAGCCTAATCAGCTTTCTTTCACAAAATCACTACAGGCTATGGAGACGACGCAGGACAACAACAAACATATGAGAAGAAGCAGAAAGGAATTGTCTACAAGATAGGATACCTTGCAACACAAAGAAGAAAGAAGGAAAGTTAGGAAAATTAGGAGAACGAAGAGAAGATAAAACATTTAACAAGCCTCGCCTTAATACGCGCTGGCAACTCATCTCTCTCTCTCTCTCTCTCCCGCCACGCCTGGCTCCTGGCTGGATAACACGTGGTCTCCAGACAGAAAGGCGTAACACACAGACATGTCACGTAGACACGTCCTCAACACTTCCCGTAGGGTGGGGCCCGCAACACGCCACAAAGGCATAACCCACAAACATAAAGAATGTAACTCTCTTCCATGTCCAGTCGCACCCAGCTGACACAAAGCACACTCCCACGCACATGGAAAGCACACACCCTCCACAACACCGTTCATGCCTCTCCAGTCGACACTACTATCACTGGCCGAGCCCGCACAGAGTGTCATAGCCTCAGCGTGGCCTTCCTCCTTACCCGCCTAACATTCTTCCTTCTCGCTCTCAGGGAATCTTCATTCCTCTGTGGGGCTTGACTCCCATCTTCACTAGACGATGTTATGGTGACGGGCGGGGCCCGCAACACGCCCCCCCTTAAAGGAAAAATTTTGTAAGCCTCACAGACTTTCAAAATTTTTAAGCAGCAAGAGAGATTCCCGGGCCCGCAACAAGCAGTCGGCCACCATCTTCTCTGCCCTCTCGGCCACGAAACAGGCCATCTCCCTGGCACGGTCCGTGGAAGGAACCTGCCATTCGTACTCTTACCAAGTACGCCTTTCCCACGGCCACGTCCTCTTCTACGACCAGTGGACTTCATAGACAGGAAGTCAAGAGGAAGCCAAAACTTCTTGCACCTATGATGTACTACTTCTTCTCCAGCGAGGTTCGCACTTTCCTCGGGGGCCTGCTCTGGTATTTCGGCAGAAGTGTCAGAGTGTTCCTTTGGGGTGGCGTTCAGTTGTTCTTCAATCTGGTCTCGGTCAGAGCCCCAGTCGAAAGACACAGAGCCTCCGCGCTTATCCCTGGGTTTTACCCCGGTGATAATCCCTTTACTCTGACAGTGAATCTTCTTCTGCACTCCTCCCAGGTGCTGCAACCTCTCCCCACGCAGCACACCGTCCTGCCCCCAGTGCTCTGCAGGAACCACAAGTTCCGAGCCCAGAACCTTGGTAGTCTCCTCCCCCGGTGCAAAAGTACCATACTTGACCTTCTGGTCATAGGATCTTCTCCTCTTCTTTGGCGCGGCTCCAAGATGGTGCGGAGCCACTTCCAGCGCCTTCACCAGTCCTTCCTGAGAACATAACCCGTTCTTCAGGAATGACTCCGGGCGATCCGAGTGGGTAGCACACCAGGCGTCCCGTACTAGGTCCAATGGACCGCGCACTCGGTGCCCAAACACCAACTGATTCAGGATCCTGGTGGAAGAAGGATCCACAGCGGGAATAGGATACAGGGGTGCAACAGGGGGATTTTGGTTGGGTTTGCCCACCATCTGACAGGTGTGACAACTCCTAAGCAACTCTGTAATCTCTCTGGCCATACCAGGCCACCAGAAATTGCCCCGCAGTCGGGCGAGAGTTTTGTGAACCCCGAGGTGTCCAGCCATAGGTCCCTCGTGTGCTAACAGCACCAGGGCCTCCCTCAAATCCTGAGGCACTACCATCTGTAGAACGTTACTCCCATCACTCTTCCTCGACCTGCGGTGTAACACCCCCTTCTGCAGCAGGAACTCCTCTATTCCCCTTATCTCCTTTCCCACCTTAGCAAAATAAGAGGCCAATTCTGGGTCCCCTTTCTGTCCCTTGATGAGCAACGCCGGCTCAATACAAGTAAGGTTGGACGGGACCACAGGATCTGTCGGAAGGGGCGGTACCGACACTTCCCTGGTTCTGTCCCGGGGCCTGAGGCGTGGTGTGGACTCATCCACCACTTCCTCATCGGCCAAAATGGGTGGACCCTCCAGGTGGGCCTCACCCGCCAAACAGTCACCAGACAAGGGAACAGCCTGTTCCCTGTCTCCGGTACACTCCGCAGGGGTGGGAGTCTCATACTCCCCCGCAGAGATGGAAGTCTCCCCTCCCTCGGAGGTGACCCCCAACAAACTGTCTGACACACCAGGCTGGGGCCCGGACTGAGTACCGAGACCCACAGCCTCACAACCAGGAAACACCACCGCGTGGGTGCTTCCTCCGAGGTGCCCCGCAGAGTGAGGAATGGAATGCCAACACAAGATTCCTCTGTCCTCAACACTCCTTCCTCACCTTCGGCGACAACCTCTACCGAGTCAGATGCTTCTATGGGTGGCTCTGCACCGCGGCAGTCAGCCCCCACACCTTGACTCACTGGAGAGCCCGGCTCTGGCTCATCCAGTTGACAAACACTGCTCTCGTTTGACGGTGACCCTGCTATGTCGCAGTCAGCCCCTAGAGTAGCAGCCGGTTCCACCCGTCTAGCTTGAGACCGGGTGACAACCCCAACAACCTCCTCCTCACTGCCCTCCAACACCGGTGACCCTGCCTCTTTGCAGTCGGCCCCAGGAGCGGCAGCTTCTTCCTCACCACTGTTCTCCTCTTCTGGTAGCCCTGCTCTGTCGCAGTCGGCCCCAGGAGCAACAGCCTGCATCACCCTCTCGGTCTGCGACCGGGTGACAACAGCAACAAGGTCGAACACACTATGCCCCGACACCTCAGAAGCCTCACCTCCCGCAGGGGTGGGCACCCAAACTCTCCCTCCTGCTAGGTCATTCCCTAGCAGGAAATCAACACCTGCCACAGGCAGTCGTTCCGCCACTGCCACTTGAGCCGAAGTGGTGATCAGTGGACACGACAGCTTCACCTCAGCCGTCACAAACTTCTCGACAGCGTTGAGGCCCCTACACAACACTGCCTTTGAAGAAGTCACCTTAATCCCGGTGACATTTCGGCACACGGACTGTTGTGCGCCAGTGTCTCGCAAGACAGTAACAGGATACTCGCTCCCGTCAATTTCGACAGTGCCCCCACACAGAAATGGGCGACACCAGTCCAGCTCCGAGTCATCTGGAGTCACAGAAACAACAACAGGGGGGGAAACAGGTGAAACCGCCTGAACCCCCTCCTCACAATTCAACACAAACCCACCAAAAGCTTTATCTTCTTCGTGAACCTTAGGAGTGAGCAGCCTCTCCTCACGACCCTGGTCAGGCCACACCAACAAGACAACTAGTTTCTGGGGTGTCTTGGAGGGGTCCGCTGTCACAAGTTTGGGACATTGAGATCGAAAATGCCCCTTGGCATGGCAGTTATAGCACGTAGCTTGGTTATCGTACTTTGGAGTACTAAAGGTCATCTTTCCTCCTGACCCTCCTTTTGGCCCTGAAGGGGCAGCGGGGGATTGAGACTTAACGAATCCGCTCTTATTGCCAAAGCCGTGACTTCGGGGAGGGGAACGTGGAGCACCAGAACCAGCACTACCACCGCCCCCTGGCCCTCGTGGTCCTCCCTCTTTGAATCCACCTCCAGCACGAGGCTCCGAGCGATGGGCTAACACATGGTCGTCAGCCCAGGTGGCAGCCTCCTTTAGCGTCTTAAAACGCTTCTCCCTGAGGAGAGGCACCAGTTCCTTATCAGCAGCATTAATGAACTGCTCCATGACCATCAACTCCTCCAGGTCGCGGAGAGTATCCACTCCCTCACTCATGATCCATCTCTTAAATGCCTGCTCTAAATGGCGGGCACACTCGAGGTAAGAATCTCCGGGTCTCTTTCTCCCACCTCTGAACCTTAAGCGATAGGCTTCGGGCCGCAGCTCGTAAGCCCTCAATATATCAGCCTTGAAGTCCTCATAGCTTTCTAGGTCTTCAACCGACATATTGTCGTATGCCTCCAATGCCCTGCCTTTCAGTTTATTGGCCACAAGACCAACCCATCTTCCTTCTGGCCAACCAAACTCAGCCGTCTTCTTCTCAAACCTTCTAAACCATTCTGCAACCCTCTGCTCGTCAAAGTCAGGAATGAGCTGCAGACTCCTTACCATCTGGCGCTCAACTGAGTTCTCTCCTTCTCCTCCCTTATGAGTTGAGTTGGCCCCAAATCTAGATCTTTCCCATTCAAAATCTCTATGCTTCTCCACCTCCAATCTCCTAATTTCTAGCTCTTCCCTTCTTGCTTCTCTCCTCTCTTCAGATTCTAATTCCAATCTTCTAGCCTCTCTCCTCTCTTCAGCTTCTAATTCCAACCTTCTCGCTTCATTCGCTGCTTCTATCTCTATCCTCTTTATTTCTAATTGGAATCTCCATTCCTCCGCCATTCCGACTGACTGGAGATTGTCAGTAACACTGGCAGCTGGGCTCACTCTCCTTGAACTCATTACGTTCTCAAAAGAACCAACACGACCCGTTATATGTTGCAGGGGCTGTTCAGGCACTTCCTGAGCAAAATGCAATCGTCCTGTAGTACTATGCTCACTAACAGGACTAACAGGCCGATCTTCACCTAGGCATGGCTGTTCACTAACGCCACGTACAGGACTGGCTCGGGCCGAGCCATCCTCAAGGGAAGTAATTATATTACGATTGTCTTCCATCGTTACAGTGTGTGTGGGCTCACACTAACAACACACTAACACTGTTTTTCGACTCACTGTTATCCTTTAGAATCCTGGCGAGGTCGCCAATTTTGTTACGGTCACACCGTAACGGACACGGTTCTTATGCCCTAGTGCCGGGTGTCCACTTATGAACAACCCAGTCACAACCACGTTACGGGCGTGTACGAACTGTAGTGCTGATGTTTATACGTCCTTTTAACCCACCAAAGGACAAGGAAAGTCGACTATCCCGTAGGACTAGTCATTCCGAGGGCCACACGCCGGTGGCTGGACAATAGGCTTTAAACAAGAAGTGCCTGGTTAAGGAACCTATGCACTCTTAGCCCCCAAACACAGCACCTACAGCCACCCCGTTAACGTTAAGAGGTCGCCAGTTCTTTTAACCCTCCAAAGAACAAGGAATCTCCCAGTAGTAACCACCTTCTTCTCCTTACATTCTAAAGAGACTTACAGTGAGCACAAGATTACAGTGCCTAGACAAGGAGCTATCGCTCCAACCAGAATACCGCCCACAAGGTGTCTTTCCACCCACTTCTGGTTGAATAATAACTCCTCTCGACTCCAATAACACCCTGCAAAGTAGCCTCCCACGAGGGGACTCCGTACAGTGCGTTATTTGAGTCGTAATTAATCAACACTGAGACGGGATTACTCCTCGTCTGTGTTCTCAAACAAGAGGCCCCTGATGACAGGCTCTCTCACAATGAGGACAACGAAGACAACGCCGAAAAAAAACAAACAACGCCGACAAAGCGGACAACGCAGACAAACGCAGAAAACGCCGACAAAACGCAGACAACGCCGAAACTACTTCCCCGAGACTGAACAGTCTGACAAAATTCTAGGTGGAGTTCACCGCTAGTTAGGTGGTAATGATACTGTCACCACACTCGTCTCTGTGCTCTGGCTTGTAACCGTTTCCTCTACAGACAGGGCCCTGCTGTCTAGCTACACAAATATACCCCTTATCTAATAGGCCAAACAGATAACCCACTCCCTTAAATATGAGGAGGTTACAGGCAAAATAATGCCAATTAGTGGGGAACTCAGAGCGCGAGGTATTCTTGGTGATGACTAGCGACTAACTAAATCCCTCACTGCATCTCAGCTTCCATCTACCCAGGCAGAAATGCCAACTCGCGCCGCGCCGCATCGACAAACATAGCCTAATCAGCTTTCTTTCACAAAATCACTACAGGCTATGGAGACGACGCAGGACAACAACAAACATATGAGAAGAAGCAGAAAGGAATTGTCTACAAGATAGGATACCTTGCAACACAAAGAAGAAAGAAGGAAAGTTAGAAAAATTAGGAGAACGAAGAGAAGATAAAACATTTAACAAGCCTCGCCTTAATACGCGCTGGCAACTCATCTCTCTCTCTCTCTCTCTCTCTCTCTCTCTCTCTCTCTCTCTCTCTCTCTCTCCCGCCACGCCTGGCTCCTGGCTGGATAACACGTGGTCTCCAGACAGAAAGGCGTAACACACAGACATGTCACGTAGACACGTCCTCAACACTTCCCGTAGGGTGGGGCCCGCAACACGCCACAAAGGCATAACCCACAAACATAAAGAATGTAACTCTCTTCCATGTCCAGTCGCACCCAGCTGACACAAAGCACACTCCCACGCACATGGAAAGCACACACCCTCCTGTGATGCCTCCAATTTAATCTCAAATAGGCCTACTGAATGTACCTTTTTGTTTTGTTTAGTCTGCCCTTAGATCCTGTATTCCCAAGGGGATACTGCATTATATAAATGTTTTTACTCACACATCATTCATACTTTTATACTATATGTTTATATTAATGTTTATATTAGAATTGTTTCTCCAAACTTTCAAATCCTATGCAGTCAGCCCCTCCCACAAGACAGTTTTCTATGGAAAGAAATTAATATCATAATCTAATCACTATTAATAGTCATTAACTTGTCAAAATGCTCTCCATAGTCTAATATAATTAACCTACTTAGTTATCTTCCCACAAAACTTTGTTAAGGATGACGTAATATTGCATCATGTGAGGCGATCATGCCCCGGGGCCCGGGACGTGCAAAAAGTCACGTAGACAAAAATGTTCCCTTATATAGTAATCCAGAGATCAGGTTCAATAGATACCTAAATGTCACTTATTTAGCGTCAAAATTAATTTCCTATCAACTGATAACTATTTTACGTCTCAATAATCAATTAATAATAAGATCAAAGGAGGAATATCCTCGAAACCCCCCTTTCCCCCTTCTCATCTCCCGCCTTTTTCCCAGACAGCGTCACTCGTGGTTCACCCTTGATTGTGTTCGCAGGTGAGTGACGTCGCTCTCGAAATCCCTCAATATTTGTGAAATTCAATGCCTCTCGCCATTATTATATAGTCCATAATCTTTCCCAATAGTCTGACAATACATGTAAACCCCTATTGAGATCTATTATACGTGGATAATACCAATTTCCTTCTCTTAAAGAAGGACAACGTGGTTTCAAAACCGCATGGTCCCCTATTCCCTACAAAATATTTCATGGTATACAATATATATTTTTCACGGTAATTTCTATGTATTTGTGACTGTGTATTAACTTCTGAGTTAAGGAAGTGAATTATACTGACTCGTGGTTCACCCTTGATTGTGTTCGCAGGGAAAGAATGCCTCCACGACAGTTACACCAATTTCTCATTTACTTTCTTTTGTTTTTGTAGTTAAATGAACGGCTAGAAAGCCACTGCCAAATTTCCAAGTTAAGCTTTAGGAAACTATGTGTCACGTAAGACGGTCTGATAGACCCAGCCCATGTATTCAGGAATAGGAATCGCGTATTCCTACTTAGTGAGGAAGAGTTATACTATGTATGCATAAACAGAAACATTGAGATCACCTTACTTTCGGAAATCCTCTGAGAAAAGGTTCTTTAACTGTTCTCAGGCCCAGTTACAAAATTATAACATTTTTAAGGTGATATTTTTCAGGGAAGGGAGTCAAGGGTATAATGTATAATGTGTGAAGAGCTTGATATCTCGAGGTGAGATATGTATTGCCAACTCTGTATTTATTTTCTTTTTGAGGAAGGTGAAGTTTTTCTGCCATGAGCCATTAAGTTGTCTGATACTATAACTAAGCCGTGTTTCTAAGACTCAGTGATCAGCCTGTGATATTCAAAGTATACATTAAATAAATAACTCAAGTAAAATCTGAGAAAGTGATTCTGTGTTAATACTAACCTCCGTTTGGTGTGGTAAGGTTAATAGGGAGGTGCTCAACACTCTTGAAAAAGGATATGAAACAAATCCACGAATCCATGTGCTTTATTGAAACTCAGTCCACTCTACCAAATAACTAAATTGTTAAATCAGTTCCCCTTTTCTTTCATTGGTCGCCTATATTTCCCTGGTAGTAATTATTTTCTCTTTCGAATATTTTAACTTCCCTTTAGGAAGAAATTAAATTCCCTGAGAATCCCCTAATTCTCATTAAACCTTTGGGGGTGGTGGCAGCTTTCTTTTCTTAATATTCAGGGAAATATCCAACATTAGGGACCATTAATAAATATAATTAATCAAAGTAAATATCTTTTTAATTGCCATGAGAGTTCCCCATTCGAAGTTAATTTAATGACAAGGCACCACACTGGTGGTCCTTCAGCAGTGAAGTGAAAGTAAAACAAATTAATTAAATAAAGAATAGAATAACAACAATTAACATTGTGATGGAGAGTTGTTAAATCTGGAGGCCAGAAGTACAAGGGGACATGGAAAGAGGCTGAAGAAGGAGCGTTGTATCAGGGACATCAAGAAGTACAGTTTTCCGTACAGAGTGGTCAACACCTGGAATGAATTAAGTGGAGATATTGTAAACGCCACCAGTATACACAGCTTTAAAGCTGAGTTGGATAAAGTAAGATATAAAGACGGGACAATATGAGATTACTCCCCTCCCGTAAACTACAACTAGGTAAATACAACTAGGTAAATACACACACACACGTTTACAATAACATCCAACATATTCTCATCTGGACATGTTTAAAATCTTGAAATAAGGGACAAATATATTCACAGCTGCCATAAAAAAGAAAAGCAGCAAAATGTTTCCTGCGTCACATCCCTAGGTCTAGACTAGAGGATCAGGGGAAAGAGTCAGAGATGTAGGTAATAAGAATCTCTATAGCTCTATGGATTCTGCAGGACTCTAAGGGTACCATATCTTTTCATATTCATGGTTATGATGTGTAAGAAACTATTGTCACCTGCCATTCTGGGTTTTGTTTGTTGACTTTCCTATGTTTACTTCTATGTACCTTACCCAGAAATTTGATAACACTTTGGCTTGCAAAGTGGTCAAGTTATTACGTAGGGATGATAGGAAATGAGAGAGAGAGAGAGAGAGAGAGAGAGAGAGAGAGAGAGAGAGAGAGAGAGAGAGAGAGAGAGAGAGAGAGAGAGAGAGAGAGAGAGAGAGAGAGAGAGAGAGAGAGAGAGAGAGAGAGAGAGAGAGAGAGAGAGAGAGAGAGAGAGAGAGAGAGAGAGAGAGAGAGAGAGAGAGAGAGAGAGAGAGAGAGAGAGAGAGAGTGTGTGTGTGTATGTGTGTGTGTGTGTGTGTGTGTGTGTGTGTGTGTGTGTGTGTGTGTGTGTGTGTGTGTGTGTGTGAAAGAGAGAGTGCGTGTGTATGTTTGTGAAGGGGAGCGGTGCCGTTACATACTATCCTCCACACCAGTACAGGTTCAAGGACGCACATCCTGAGGAACACCACCACGTTGCCACTTTGTCCCAGTGGCATGCAGGTCACACATCTGTTAGTCATAGAAGGACTTCCCACTCACAAAGACACACGATAAAACTAAGCAATCCTCAATGTAGCAGAAAGCTCTCATCGCATCCCATTCATTCTATCGCGAGCAGAACCCGTCAAAGAGAATGTTGCAGCACCTTCCGCCCTATTGACGTTAATTCGTGATGGTGTTCTACATGACCAGTGACGTTGTTACCAGGTGGCTATTACGGAAAATTTATTCATGTTCTGTACCTGTCTTGATGCTGTATGTATTTACGTATAAGCCATAGCCCAGATACACGTATCAGTATGAATAAAACGTATGTATTTAAGAGTGGTGGTGGTGGTGGTGGTGGTGATGATGATAATAATTATGAAAATTTCTTCGAGCTCAGTATATTCAATGGTAAACAAACACATTATAAACATATAAATGTATTATTTGAAAAATAGTCACATAGTACACATAGATCACAATATGACACACATCCGACTAGAAATTGGTAAAAAACGGATAAATAAAAAACATGTAAACAAAGTTATTGACACGAGCACTCCAGGTGTTCAATCAACTGTCTCTTTACTATTTTTAAGTTGCCGCCGTCCTTATACTCCACAAAGACGGTGGTGTTAGCGGTCTTCGTTGGTCGGCAGTGTCCATAAAAACAAAGTCCACAAGAGTAAGGGCAGCGGTTGACGGGCACTACTGGCGACCGAAGATCTTTGTCCCGAAGTTCGTCCAAGCTGCCCAGTTCCTCGCTCAATGTTATTGGGTGCAGCTTCGTCTTGTTGCATTCCGGAATGGTCTTGAGATTATCTTTCTGCAGTTGAAAACGGTGCTTGTACGAGGCTGCAGTCGGAGAGTCAGAGACGACGCCGTTCATCGTGCTTTCCGTGCTGCTCGGTGTGTTAGCAGGGTTAACGGTACTATTTGACACAACACCATCCACGGGCGGGTCTCTAGAGGCTGACGCGTTACAAGCCGGGACAGCACCACACGTGGTCTTGCACTGCACAACCTTTAACACAATGACAGTCAATGCGAGGACGCAGAATATGACAATGGAATAGCAAACCGTCCAATGCTTCACCAACTTCTTCATCGGATTCGTGACTCGGGTCATTATTTGCACCAATTGAGATTTAACTCCTTTCATTTATAGGGATTTAACTAATTGACCGTGGTTGAGAAGCTCTGTTTTCTGTCTGAAGTCAAGGCGATAACAATGGTTGAGGAGGATATGTTTCCTGTCTGACGAGTAGGCCACAAATGATATGGAAGCAACGCTAGCAAGACTTTTAAACTCCCCACTCCCACCGGCCCGCATATTTCCGAAAACTTCATCAGATTTTCACCCTGTCGCATATTTCCGAAAACTTCATCAGATTTTAACCCACTCAGCCCGGGCCAGTGACGTAGGCAGACTCTGCCTCGTGATTGGCTGGCTGCACTCCTGCCCCGCCCTTCTCTTTCTCTCCCGCTCTCCTCCCACTAGCAGCCCGTCCACCCCCACACCCCCGTTTTCTCTCCATATGCCCCGCTCCCTCCCCCCCTTCTCTTCTCTCCAGCTCGCTGCCTGACCCCCCCCCCCAACACCCAACACCCCTTCCTTCTTGCCCATTCCCCCCTCTTTATTCCCTCTCTCTCCACCCCTTGTGTGTGAGATAAAAACACAAATTATAACAAATTAGTAAGAGAGAGAGAGAGAGAGAGAGAGAGAGAGAGAGAGAGAGAGAGAGAGAGAGAGAGAGAGAGAGAGAGAGAGAGAGAGAGAGAGAGAGAGAGAGAGAGAGAGAGCACAACAGCATTACACAGGAGCACACAAACGATCTCTGACTTATCGGCCTATTTTAACAACTATTTTTTTTCCTATTGCTATTTGCTACATACCGTAGGAATCAGCAAGGTTTGCAGAACTCGAATCAGTGATTGAAAATACAAAGGATGGAACACTAAGGTAGTTACAGCGAGTTTAATTTGTTTAATTAGAAAAAATCTGTATGCGGTATTTTCTTTTACTTAGATTTTCGCATTATAGATACATTCACAGTACAATCAATTTACGCTCATGATATGCATCAACGTATAAAAATGACGATGGTAGGCTCAGTTTTCTTTAGTGATTTATGATAAGATGGTGAAATTGGATTAGGTAACAACATTTCGAGTCTCTCCGCGATCCCCTGTACTTCCCATAGGCCGATAAGTCAGAGATCGTTTGTGTGCTCCTGTGTAATGCTGTTGTGCTCTCTCTCTCTCTCTCTCTCTCTCTCTCTCTCTCTCTCTCTCTCTCTCTCTCTCTCTCTCTCTCTCTCTCTCTTTCTCTCTTACTAATTTGTTATAATTTGTGTTTTTTATCTCACACAAAAGGGGGTGGAGAGAGAGGGAATAAAGAGGGGGGAATGGGCAAGAAGGGAAGGGGTGTTGGGTGTTGGTGGGGGGGGACGGGCATCGAGCTGGAGAGAAGAGAAGGGGGGGGAGGGAGCGGGGCATATGGAGAGAAAACGGGGGTGTGGGGGGGACGGGCTGCTAGCAGGAGGAGAGCGGGAGAGAAAGAGAAGGGCGGGGCAGAAGTGCAGCCAGCCAATCACGAGGCAGAGTCTGCCTACGTCACTGGCCCGGGCAGAGAGGGTTAAAATCTGATGAAGTTTTCGGAAATATGCAACCTGGTCCGCCCGTGCCAGTGACGTAGGCAGACTCTGCCTCGTGATTGGCTGGCTTACTCCTGCCCTGACCTTCTCTTTCTCTTCCGCTCCCTCCTCCCGCTCCCAGCCCGTCAACCCCCACAACCCCGTTTTCTCTCCATATGCTCGGCTCCCTCCCCCCCTTCTCTTCTCTCCTGCTAGCCGCCCGTCCCCGCCCCCCCCCAACACCCACGTTTTCTCTCCCGCGCACTCACACTGCCTGCCTGCCTCCCCTCTCACCCACTACTCCATTTTTCTCTCTCTTCTTCTTTGTCTCTTCCTCTTCCCCCTCTTGCCCATTCCTCCCTCTTTATTCCCTCCCTCTCCATTCCCACTACCCCATTTTTCTCTCCCTTCTTCTTTGTCTCTTCCTCTTCCCCCTCTTGCCCATTCCCCCCTCTTTATTCCCTCCCTCTCCATTCCCCTTTTTCTCTCCCTCTGTCTTCTCTATATCCCTCTCACACCCCTTTTGTGTGAAATAAAAAACACAAATTATAACAAATTAGTAAGAGAGAGAGAAAGAGAAAGAGAGATAGAGAGAGAGAGAGAGAGAGAGAGAGAGAGAGAGAGAGAGAGAGAGAGAGAGAGAGAGAGAGAGAGAGAGAGAGAGCGAGAGAGCGAGAGAGAGAGAGAGAGAGAGAGAGAGAGAGAGAGAGAGAGAGAGAGAGAGAGAGAGAGAGAGAGAGAGAGAGAGAGAGAGGGAGAGGGAGAGAGAGAGAGAGAGAGAGAGAGAGAGAGAGAGAGAGAGAGAGAGAGAGAGAGAGAGAGAGAGAGAGAGACCTCGCCAATGGCTGCTACCGACTCTCAGCAGATCTCCTCTCCTCACCAGAAAATTGAGTGGGCAGGCAAGTCCGGCTTTCAAGGAGTAACATACTGCTGTGTGTGTAGCCTTTCCACCAGGCTCAAGCCAATTACAGCGTGCACTCAGGAAGGATGCCCGAACCAGGCCTGCAAAGGGTGTCACAGTGAGGGCTCGTTCTGCTGCCTGGAAACAGCTGAGCTGAGGGAAGCGCGAGGCATCCCGCACCCCGTCACCCACGTAGTCCATGAGGCACCAGCCACTGTGGACAATACAGCAGCAACTCAGGTCGACACACCTGCCATCCCACCAACTGACCCTCCTACCCAGCAATCGTCACCTGACAACGAGGACGCCGCCATCAAGGAGGAACTGCTCACTAACCCTCCTGCAGCACTGGTGGACATTATCTTGAGGCAGAGAAACGAAATTTTCTCACTCAAGAGCACTGTTGAGGCCTACCAGCAACACAGCACGAGGCTGCAGCAGCAGAGGGCAGTGTTAGTGGAAGCACTCAACGCCATAGACGGACTCTCTCAGGTGCAACAACTCGCTCCCTCCCCAGTCCCTACTACTCAAGCCTGCAGCGCCCTGCCTAGCAAGATAGACAGTGACTGGGAGGGAGTGTGTGCCTCGCATCCAGCCTGGGCTAACTGGTGGGAGTCAGGTAAAGCGAGGCCATTACGGAAGGTGACCAACGACACCCCACCTCCACTCAACACCCCTGACCTCACCCACACCCAGCAACCTTCACAACCACCGACCCAAAGCTTCCGCCCCCCTCCTTCATCCACCGCTACTGCTGGCCCCGCCAACCCCCCTCCCCGTCGCCAGGCCGCCACCAACGCCTCCACCACCACCGAGCCGGTCACCTACTCAACCGACACGCGGCACAACCCACATCGCAACAATAACAGGCGGCAGGGAAGCAGAAATCAAGAGTCGCTGCCCTTCTGTGGTCGTTGCCGACAACGAGGACACACGGTAGGTCACTGCTCAGTTGATGTCTGTGATTACTGTGGACGCAGAGGGCACCACGTAGACCAGTGCCGAACACGCCAGGCTGAGGAGACAAGAAGGCTTGAGTGTTCTTATTGCCTCAGACGTGGACACGAAGAAAGTCGCTGCTACACACGTGTCAGCGAACTACGACAGGAGCGACTCTTTCGAGCCATCCTGTCTGAGCGTCACCAGCCAGCCGCCCCCCAGCCAGCCGCCCCCCAGTCAGCCGCCCCCCAGCCTGCACCTTACCGGGTTAACCTGACTGGCGCTCCATACTCTGCTTGGGTACAGCACACCCAACCCGCCCCCCTACTGGCACGTTAAGAAGAATGGCCACCAACACCTCCACCTCCACCACCACCACCACCACCACCACCACACCCTCACTATCCTGTCGGCCAACGTTCGTGGCTTCAGGACCAACGTTGGAGAGCTGACACACACCGCTCTCACACAGCATGTCGACATAGTGGTGGCGGTTGAGACCTTCCTGGACGGCAGCTGTGCTACCACCTGCGACAGGATTACCGGCTACTCCCACTGGGCGAGACGTGATCGTCATGGTGGGCAGGGAGGTGGTTTAGCTGTGTGCCATCGCGAGGGTCTCTGTGTCGACGCCCTGACAGTCAACACACCTGATGTGCTGGAGATGATGTTCTGCCGCATCATCCTTGCTGACAGGGGCGCCCTGCTGCTGTGTGTCATGTACCGACCTCAGTGGCAGGGAAGTGAGCCGCTGACCTACCTCACCAACAACCTGGATGACATAATGGCGGCCCACAACTGTCAAAACGTTGCCATTATAGGAGACCTCAATCAACACCTCGTAATGAGAGCATTTACGGAGCTAACAGTGGTGGAGGGACTTCGCAACCACGTTGAGTTCCCTACACATCAGCATGGTGGATCCTTAGACCCTGTGCTGACGGACCTGGCAGGTGACTGTGTACAGTGCCGCCCACTGGACTTTGTGGGTACATCTGATCACCTTGCCGTCCTCTCTACCATTAACCTCGCCCCAGCACGTCAGGAGGAGCACCACAGAACCATCTGGCTGTGGGACCGCGCCCACTGGGATGCTGTGAGACAAGCCTTGAGAGAAACTCCCTGGGACACAGTGTTCACCAGCGACCTGCGCTACGACGTCACCACTCTCACCACCATCCTCCTCGACCTGCAGCAGCAGCACATCCCACACAGGACCTACACAACGAGTCCTAAAGACCAGCCTTGGTTTGGGTATCGCTGTCGTGTTGCTGCTGAACAAAAGTACAGTGCGTGGGTGCGGTACAAGAGGCGACCTACTCAGCGGAACAAGGCTTTGCACAGGGCAGCGTGCAAAGCCATGACACAAGCAGCGAAATGGGCCAAGGCAAGATGGGAGGACAACAACCGGAGGAAGTTGTCCTCTAACCAGCTGGACCCGAAGCGGTGGTGGAGCCTGGTGAAGGAGCAGCAGGGCGTCACCTCTCACGAACGTGTGCCAAGCCTCACGAAACCGGGTGGGAACCTGGCCATCACCAGCCAGGAAAAAGCTGACCTTCTGGCCCAAGTGTTCAGCGAAAAAATGAAGACTCCAGAACCTGACAGGCAGCCACCACCTCTCCCACGCCTTGCTGCCTCAAGTATGGAGAGCGTGGTGATCACGGAGGACGCTGTCAGGAGGCACCTGAGGGGCATCAACGTAAGGAAGGCCTCAGGTCCTGACGGTATAAGCCCTCACCTCCTCAAACACTGCGCGGATGAGCTCACCACGCCCCTCGTGTACATCTTCCGCCAGTGTCTGGTGTCCAGGGAGTGGCCGTCTCAGTGGAAGGAGGCAAGGGTCACACCCGTCCATAAGAAGAAGCACAGGTCAGAACCGACCAACTACCGCCCCATCTCTCTCCTCTCGGTGGTCAGTAAGATCTTCGAGAGGATCATTGGTGAGCAGGTGACGAGGTTCCTGGACGAGCACCACCTTCAGTCACCGAGGCAGTTCGGGTTCAGGAAAGGACGCTCCACCTCTGATCTGCTCCTTCTTCTCTCCAAATCATGGCACGACGCTTTGGATGCTGGCCGGCCCTCATTGGTGATCGCCCTGGACATAGCTGGGGCTTTCGACACCGTATGGCATCGGGGGCTTATGGCCAAGCTGGAGCAGCTGGGCATCACCGGGGACCTGCTACATCTGTTCTCCAGTTACCTGACGGGCAGGAGTCTCCGCGTCGTGGTAAACGGCCACAATTCAGCAAGTTTCCCGGTGGAGGCCTCTGTTCCACAAGGGTCAGTCCTGGGGCCCATATTGTGGAATATCTACTTTAACGACCTCCTGCAAAGCACCCCCTCAGCCAGTGCGTACGCGGACGACTGCACCCTCTCCTGGACCTACGAGAGGGGGGAGGCACAGACCGTAGTACAGTCCGCCAACGCACTACTTTCAGACATCATGGCATGGGGTGACCGGTGGCAAGTCAAGTTTGCCCCCGACAAAACTCAAGCCATGGTGGTGTCACGCTCTCACGGGGACGCGCGTGAGCTGCGTGGGAGGCTGAAGATGGGAAATGACATAATCCCTCTACAAGGCAGCGTCGACATCCTTGGCGTGGAGGTGGACTCACGGATGCTCTTCGACCGTCACCTCGAGGATGTGGCCCGTAAAGCGTCGCAAAAGGTGACGCTGTTACGTCGCCTGAGGCACCTCCTTGACGCCGATGGCCTCCTGACCCTATACAAGTCTCAGGTTAGGCCCATCATGGAGTACGCGCCACTCACATGGATGTCCAGTGCCCGCTGCCACCTCAATCTGCTAGACAAAGTGCAGAGGAGGGCAGAGCGCCTTATCATTGGTGCCCGACAGCCACCCCCTCCCCAGCATCAGTGGCAGCAGCGACAACGGCAGCAGCAGCAGCAGCAGCAGCAGCAGCAGCAACAGCAACAACAACAGCAACAACGGCAGCAACGGCAGCAACAGCAACAACAACAACAAGAGCAGCAGCAGAGAAGAGAGGACGAGCCGGTGCTGAGGGACACACTGGAGCATCGCCGGAGGGTCGCGGTGCTGACAGTGCTGCACAAGGCACAAATACATAACGTGCCTCACCTAGCAGACCTAAGGGCTACCTGGAGGAGATCTGAACGCAGTACGAGGACGGTGCTGAGTAACGATCTCCTC